>OY992876.1:122126328-122205148 GCA_963921405.1 Cepaea hortensis | reverse complement strand
AGACCTGCTCAAGGCCGAGACCGAACAAGAAGATGCAAGAACACAGACAGAAGAAGAAGCAACAGATGAAGAACGATATCCCTCACCACCAAGATCGATCTGGCGAACACTGAGAAGATTCGAGGCACCCCGAGACGGGGAATAGGAGGAACACCAGGAGAGACGACAACAGGTAAGGTCCCTGAGAAACAGCACCATAAGGACGGGTTGGGGCCACAATTACTCCAGGCACTAACAAGTGCGCGACTCTGGCCAGACATGAAAAACCTAACAAGAAATGATGAACACAATTAACCCACCAGAAGCCGGGAAGCTGACAACAAGCAACCCAAAGTACGAAAGACAAACTACAAGCTTCACCATAAATACCCCAATTATAGCCAAGTCGAAACTCGAAGGCTGAAAGGGCGAGGTGATTTCGTATCACAATTAGATTGAATTGGTCTGCCGTTCCTCCCTTTGTATAGTGAACATACAGGTCAGTGACGTAGCCATTGTCTCCATAAAGAGATTCTCTGTCTACCGTCACCACCTTGAAAACCTAATCAACATCTGTCTGTCGACGCTCTCAAGTTCAATCCGCCATGTAATCAAATGCTTTCATATCACCCTGGTGCGGAATCAAACGGGTACTCCACGTTACCTAAGGATGTGCAGTAAGTCTAGCGGAGGGAGGAAGTGCATCCTATTTTGATGGGGAATAATACTACCCAACCATCCACCACGCTTCAATATTCTCTATGTCCATCTATCTTTCAGTTTCCTCTATCCGTTTAGCCCTTTCTATGACAAGTATCGTTGTCTTAGTCGCTAGTACTCTCACCTACTGGCTCTGTCGCTCTGGGTTCAACTCCAGTGTCTGTAGAGTGGTACAGCACGACATGTTGTGTTTGTAACGAACTCACAGAGCATTGTGCGTAACATGGAGACGGGGATGTTCCGCGTGGACTAGGCTACATCTCTGGATAAGACGGATGTCAAGAGCATATGGATGTTCTGTCGATGCGGGTGTGCGGGGACCTGAACAGGACTGGTGGACTGACTGCTGGCGCTCCTTCGCGCGACGAGCTTCTTTATGGCAAGACTGACGTGGTGAACACTGTTTATGATTGAATGGAGATGCAACACAACAGATACGGGATCTTCATATAGAGACAATTGATTCAGCAGGTGTGGAAAGAGGGCCAGGATGACAATCATCGCCTTGGAGAACATGCAGGCGGACTTTTAATAAGAAATCTTCTATGGCAACTGAAGACAGAGACGGGTCACTTGTGTGAATGTCCCGAGTTGATTCTTGAACTTAACACACAGACTCATCTCCCTTGACATTCGATTCTTTCCGTGATCATATATATCTAGGCGTCGATTGGTCTCATATATCGAGGCAATCCGAAGCAGATTTTCTAGACAGAAATGAGAAGACCAAGGTCTTTGGGCTCAGAACAGGACAGAAGAGCTCATCTTCACGGAATGCGTCTCCGAGAGACTGCTACCAGCATGTATGGAACACGAACGTGACCTCCAGAGCTCATCCTACAAGATTGCCTATGGGAAATACTATCCGTATTAGCTTTTGAGTGCAGTGTGGTCCACAAATGTTGGGCCTTTAACTATATTCCCAATATAGTGGTTTTCATCAGTTCATTAAATCGCTTGTGCTGTGCAGACCTTTGCCTCAATAGGCTTCAAAAATGTCCTCTTTCATAAGCAAATTTCCTTCCTCTGTTGCAGTCATACGTAAATTATCTGTCTGATCCTGAATCCATCTACATTGTAGTCTTCCTTCTCTTCGCACTCCTGTACATTCCTCCCTAATTTTCTAGACTATTACGTGGTTTTGTATGTCCAACATATTTCTTTATTCCTAATTTTTCTCCACATAACCAATCGTCTACACTACTGAGTTCTCTTTTAATAGATTTGTTTGTATCCTTTCATTCAAATGATTGTTTAATACGGATGTGCAACATTATACCCAGTATATAATTATCAACAGCAAGTGTACTTACATATCAACTATCACCCATACTGAAACATCCAAATATACCAATGTCTGCAAATCGACAGATAATGAACAGCATATTCATACCAGCCCTATGCTACCAATCTCAAATCTCAAACTTTGACTTTATCCAAATCACACTTTCGCATAATTAACACCTGTGAGATGAGATACCCGAGGAGAACTGCCAACTTAACAATCCGAGACCGAGAAAGAAATGTTGTTATTATCCAAACGGTGGGATCAACACCTTGTGCCACATTTATTGAAAGACAGAACATCAAGTGGTTTGGCCATGTTGTTAGAATGCAACACCATCAACTACCATCACTGGCCCTGCATTAAAGATCATATGCGACAAGGCCAAGAGGACGTCCAAGAAGAAAATGGATTGACGACATCAAAGACATTGTACAATCACACGGAATTAAACTATCCAGTGCCGCCCACCGTGCGCTGGAGCGCCAATTATTCCTTCCCACGATGCTCGACGGCAGAAGTGGATGATGATGATGATGATGATGATGATGATGATGATGATGATGATGATGATGATGATGATGATGATGATGATGATGATCATGATCATGATCATGATGATCATGATGATATAATTATCAGCTGTGTTATGATATATTCAAGTTTCGCATCCCTTTGTTACCACAAGAATTATGCTTACACTTAGTATTTAGACTTATGTTGTTTTTCTGTCCCAGCCCATACGGATTGTAATTCTTTAGTTCTTGTAGAGCATTGTTTGTTCTGTTTGTAATTCCTGTCACCGTATTGCCATCGAGCATCAACAGAGAACTTAGATATTAACAAAAGACCCAGTTTATGCAATTAGTGTCAATCAATGTTCATTTAGTTCTAAATCCATTAGCACATTGACATCGTCCACACAAATAAACATCTCATTCATGCCATGTTTGTGGCTTTGATTACACAACTATTTGCTTTTTTTTTTTTTATTATTGATTACTCTTATTATATCCATAATGTTTCCGGAAAGAGAACTGTATTTGCTCATTAATGTTTGATTATATATGCTATTGATAATCATTATACCATGTGTTTGTAAAGTCTCACTGCAATTTTTATGTAAAACAAATTTGAAAAAAAAGCATATGGTGTCATCAAAAATGTGCTCCACAGTCCATCGTAAAACAGTATGCAGCGAATGGCTTTCATTTGCTGGGGTAATTCTATGCACGCCAAACAGAATGGTGGTATCAACGGAAGAAAGAATTTTTCAAATTTGTTCCACGAGTACATACAAAGTGTAATGAGACTTTACAAACATAGAAAGTGTAATGAGACTTTACAAACATAGAAAGTGTAATGAGACTTTACAAACATAGAAAGTGTAATGAGACTTTACAAACATAGAAAGTGTAATGAGACTTTACAAACATAGAAAGTGTAATGAGACTTTACAAACATAGAAAGTGTAATGAGACTTTACAAACATAGAAAGTGTAATGAGACTTTACAAACATAGAAAGTGTAATGAGACTTTACAAACACCCTGTATCTTCACTCTTTCATATTGTTATACAGAACCTCTGTAGTCTAGCGTCTAACAAGTATGCCCCTGCGGCTCAGCGGGAATGAGTTCGGATCCGAATGGAGTCGGAGATTTATGTTTACATTGACCTTGACCGATGGAAGCCAGCTTAAAATAAGGGTACCGCAAGAAAGCATGCCGGGTTGCGGGAATTAAAGTCAAGACATCCGGTGTGATATTGACCCCCTTACCCACTGTGTGGTGATTGGTCCACACATATATGACGCTAGAAACTTGACTGTTACCTAGACGTCCTGGCAGACGATAGTTTGTGAAATAGTGTTATACAGCATCATAGCTTACAGCCTGTGCTTTCTAACAACATCTACACATTATAATTGATATATAATCCCTATTTGTTCCAACACATCTTGTGGCAACAGACAGACCTCGTTTTAAATTTGCGGTTACCATGGAGATAACAAACGCCCCACAATGCAACAATATCAGTTGGTGTGTGTTTTAAGTATCATAGCTGAAGTATAATTAATTTATTCACTTCACGTGATATAAAGAAGTATGGCCAGACAAAAACAATGTGCACGAAGCCAAAGAAGATTAATAAACCAACACAGAACTGGTATCGTTAGCCGCTACACTCCGGGATTTGCTGAGGAGGTGATCCGAGCACTTATGGACTGAATGAATGTTTCCATGTGCAATGATGATGGTCTGTCGACTAACTAACATGATATATAACTCTGCAGTATACACCTGACCAGATGTAGCGAAATATGCCAGGTAATAAATCGTGAAACTTACTGTTTGTGGCTTGTGTGTGTAAAAATATCCATTGCTCTTCTAGAGGTATGACAGGATCTGTTACTCTACGTAGTATATTTCTGACCCAGCTGTAGCTTTGAGGTTAATGGCACTGCGTGTCACAAGTCCCCTTCATACGGAATCTAGGGTTCCAAATCTGCCACTAACGATTCGCAAGCAGTCCGTTTTGTTGTTTTTGTTGTTGTTGGTGTTGTTGTTGTTGTTGTTGTTGTTGTTGTTGTTGTTGTTGTTGTTGTAAGATCGCTACCGTAAATGGGCGTTCGTCGGCAGCATGTACGAAATAGTCGGACCCATCTTTTTGGGGTGTCTAGTTTGTCATGCGTCGAAGTACACATGTTCCTGCAGCGAGGAACCGTCGTCTTTGGAGGTGACAGGTTCGAATCCCGGTCGGTAACTATAGCATTCAATTTTTATGTTGTCTAGTGCGTCCTCTAGTCTCTACTTCCTTCTTCTCACTTCAAATGAGCGCCAAGCAATACTTTGTGTGTTTATCTATTAACTGCCAAAGAAATCTTGACTGGCTATGTCTAAATTATGTAATCAATTTACGAGTTTCATTAGTTAGCTAGTTGGTTAGTTAGTTATCTGTTGGGGTATAATCCTTGCACTCCGGACAAGTCCATAGGTGCTCACATCCCCAATTTTGCGAAATATACATATTTTGGAGGGGGGGGGGGGGGGGGGGGGGCTACGTTGTCTTGAGGTATGGTGTCCGCCTCGAGTGCTGGAGGTCCCAGATTCAAGCCCCAGGGGGGTCGGGATTTTTTCACGCGGACTTCTAGTAACAAAATTTCTCCTGAACTCTGGGAGTGAGATCGGACGTCCATGTGTATTGTTGCGCACGTAAAAAATCATTGGCAGTTGGAAATCGAAAAAGAGTAGCCTAACGGCGCTGCCCGGTCAAAATTTCGAGTTAAAAATCTACCCAAAGTATTTCAGGATCCTCGCCGGTGCTACGGAGCGGAGCTGAGAATCTCCGGACTCAGGCTTGAGTTAGAAGTAGATCGGAGCTCTTATGGGTTACATCCGTGTGCCGTGATGTTGATCCGTCGACTAGACTAAACTAAACTAAACTAAACATCCCCCCCCCCCAAAAAAAAAAATAACAACAACACAAAAACAAAATATGCATTAGCCTCCGGCGGCTAATAGTGCCCAGATCATGTTGATTGACGAGGCCCCTCATTCTCCCGATGTGCCTATCGTAAGAGAGATGGGTGTGAATATTTTACTGTCTAAATGAGTGATTCTCAACCGGTGGGGAATTCCTCCTCCCCCCCCCCACCAGGGGGACATTTTAAGATTGGGGGGGGGGGTGGAATTAAGATTATTTCAAGATTGCGTTAATACAAGAACCGATTACTTGATATAGTTTTTCCCTCCATATTTTACGTTTTTTTTTTTACTTCTCGCCCTTCTGAAATGCATTTTATAACATAAGTAGACCGCAAATCACGTTTTATGTAGACGTCTAGACGTGTTCTAGCATGTGTTATTAAATTTAGCTTCCATTTTTACGTATACTGTATAGGGGCGGGGGGGGGGGAGATTTATAAGGAGGAAATACGAAAGGGGGAAATTACGTTCTGAAAATATGGTGAAGGGGTGAATGGCGCAAAAATGGTTGAGAACCACTGGTCTAAATCATCTGCCTTGCCGACTGGCGTTGGAGATTACACTTCTCATCAAGAAATCTTCAATGGCATATATCAGTTCGTGTGTTGACTCCCTTTCGTGCCATGACACAAGAATGTCAAGAACTTTGTCTCGCTGTCTTCCTCTGTCTCTCTTTCCATAAATCTTTCTGGTTGTCACATGTCACAGTGTTTGAATTTTCATAATGTGGCCAAAAAAATTGTGACTGCTTCTTTCTGAAGTTTGTGATAAGTTGTCAAAATGTTCGGATTACTCAATTTATCTGTCCAGGGAATTCTATTAAACCACATCTCAAAAGCATCCAGGGATTTTTTCGCTTGTTTACTAATTGTCCAGAATGTGAAGCCATATGTTAGAACCAGTTTTATGTAACATACAAGAATTCTTTGAATACTTCCAATGACAAGGAACTATTGTATATCTCCTTTTAAAAACGTGAACTCGTTTTTTATCGCCGCCATCCATTATTTTTATTGGCCGCCTATTGCGGAAGACACATTCGTTCTCATCATTAGGGCTGACGTCAGAAATAGGGGTATTATTTTTCACTTCCCCCGCCCAAATTTGCACTGTGGGCGCGTTATCCCACACATTATAGCTATTTGTTGGCAACAGTTAACTGATTTTTGCCGGCAATTGGGTAATTATCAGATCGTTGTCTTTGACTTGCAAGAGTTGGTTGATTACTCGAAACACGCTTGATGCATTTGATTCTGCTTTCTTCTTCACACTTCACTGTGAATTTCCAGAGTCGTAAAACATCAAATTGCCTTTGTTGTTAATTGCTGGATAGCTCAATCGTTAATAAGATGAATCCAGTGTTATCTTTCGACACATGGGGATATTTGAGGCCAATGTGGTAACCTGAGAAGTAATTATTTCCCATTGATCAAGCATTGATTATCTATCAAAGACCGGGAATGAATAAAGCGGGCCAGAAGTAGAAAGGGCGTTACAAACTCATCATTATCATGTGCATTCAAATGGCTTAGGTGTTCATGCCTCTCCACAGATCTCGGTTCTTGGTGTTCGTCATCAATTATTTTGATCATATTCACCCATGTCACCGTCTTTGACCATCAAGTATCATTGCTGTCGGTTCGCCACTGCTTCCTTTACTGCTATTTTTACCAGTCGCCACGATGTTTACCATTGTATCTCTTCTCATTACATGACCAAATCAGACTTTTTCTCTGTTCCAATTCAGGCCGATCTCTCTTCTGAACGTTAAGGGGAAAATATTCCTCTCGATCATGGCCAGTCGGATCACGAAGTACTTGACGGGTACTTGAACTAGTACATTGAGGAAGCGGTTCAAAAGAGGGGCTACCCGGAGTTCCCGGTTGTCTCGAGCACAGTACCATGATCTGGGAAGCTATCCAGAGAGCGAAGACGAAGAAGGAGGAATTCCACGTGACATGGTTGGATCTGGCTAACTCCTATGGGTCAGTGCCGCACCAGTTGTGGCATGCACTCAAGGCTTATCACGTGCCCGAGAACATAACGGAGATGCTAGTGCAGTACTTCTCTCGCTTCTCTCTTCGGTTCTCGACCAACACGTTCACGACAAGCTGAATCGACCTGGAAGTGGGTATTGCCATGGGATGTACCATTTCGCCGATATTATTTGTCATGGCCATGCAGGTCATACTGGGCGCGGCATCCGGCTATGCACACGGTCCGAAGCTCAGAGAAGGGGTGAACACGCCACCGCTGAAGGCCTTCATGGACGATACGACTATCCTGACACCGAAGGAGAGCGATGCTCGCAGCGTTCTCCTCATAATGGATGATCTGATTCGATGGTGCAGGATGAGCTTCAAGCCAAAGAATCGAGAAGCCTGTCGATCATTAAGGGTAAGGTGGTGGAAAGGAAGTTCACGGTATCCGGACAAGTGATTTCCATGGTGATGGAGGAACCTGTGAAGAGTCTCGGTCGTGTGTACGACTCAACCCTGACGGACAGGAACGCGGTGATGGAGATACAAACAATGCTGACGAACGGCCTGAATGCCATCGATAAAACCAGGATGATAGGCAAGTTCTGGGTCTTCCAGTTTATGCTTATTCCGTAACTCCTGTGGCCCTGCTGAAAGTCGTCAGCGCAGTCGAAGAAGCCCAGGCTACACTCCAGCTGAAGGAGGTAATCGGTCATACCCAGCTTGGCAAGCAAGGGTTCGGATTCCAAGTGAATGATCCGATGTGGTCAAAGGCGACGGCCAAGGGACGCAAGGACCTGGTGGTTAAGAAGATCCGCAAGGGGGAAGATGACGGAAGAGTCCGCAAGGCTGCCCAGCGGGCGCAGCAGGTGCAGTGGATGTCATGGGAGGCGGCAGTGCAGAGATCCATTACGTGGAATTAGATCTGGCGCATGGCACCGCTGCGTCTAAGTTTCGTCATCCGATCCCTCTACGATGTCCTGCCATCAACTGCCAACTTGGCCAAGTGGGGGTTAACCTCCGACCCGTTCTGTCCCCTCTGTAAGAAAGCCCAGATAGTCCAGACAGCGGAACACGTGCTGTCTGGTTGTAAGGTCGCCCTAACCCAAGGGCGATTTACGTTGCGGCATAACAAAAGTCCTGACCGAGTTGGCCGCCATAGTGGACGTAGCACGAATGAAGGCAAACAAAGAAGGGCACAGACCGAGGCCGATGGAAATTTCCTTGGTTCGAGAAGGGCGCAAAAATGGTAAAGCTGACAACTTGCCGTTTGCTACCGTCTTCGACGGTGCGAAGGACTGGCAACTGACCGTAGATCTAAAGGACCGTGGCAATTACCCTGAGGTGATACGAAAGTTTTTCTTGCGGCCTGACATTGTGCTTAGCTCCTCGTTAGCCAAGCAGCTAACGCTGATTGAGCTGACTGTCCCGTACGAATCGAATATTGAGGAGCAGCACCTGTACAAGACAGAGAAGTACAATGACATGGTCGCGAGTCTCAGGCGGGAGGAGTATACCGTCAGGCTGTTCGCCGTCGAGGTAGGCGCGAGGGGTTTTGTCTCCTACTCCGTGTTTGATGTGCTGAAACGAATGGGCATTAAAGGACGTGCAAGGGTCCGGGCCCAAAAACAACTGTCTGAGGCAGCCGAAAAGGCCTCGTGCTGGCTGTGGAATTGTTGCAATCTAAATTGGAATGAGTCTCGCAGCTAGTATGGTCAGAAGCGGTAACTGCAGTACCAACAATTTCTCAACTAAGACCTCGAACTTTACAAAGTCTCGTGTGAGCTCTTTAGGCCTTCCTCCGAGCGTGGTGTCGGGTCCCGGTGCATCCAATCACGTAAATGTCGGCCGACGAGCAACCTCCACAATATAGCGATAATCTACCTTCGGTCGGACACAGTCCGAGCGCATTTAACAAGTCAGCCATAATAACCACCACCTCACATTGTTATGAGATATGCGTACTACGTGGTCTAGTCAGTTGCAGACAGACCAAAAGGTGGGTCCGAATAGAAAGGAAGAATCCGGCTTCCCAATAGGGTGCGGTGCCGTGAACGGGGCACGAGGAAGGCACACGGCAACGGAGATAAGTGAAGGCGACCGAAGCCGTGGCGGGGGATGAAGCTGGGATCCCACGACCACACGTGCCAAGGTGCAGGCACAGGCTGCACTGGCTCCCCCCACCGAGGGAGGGGGGGGGGGCTTGAGAGTGGACAAGGTAACAGCGAAGGGACAAGCTTAACATTAGGGATAACGAATATGACCGAACGAACGTCTGCACGACAGGGACCAGACGCCAGGAGTCATGACCCGGATGGGACCGCCCCTAGAAATTATTAAGAAATTAATAGTCCGAAATTCTTGGGGAAGGGGGGGGGGGGTTTCTTCTGATGATCGGAAGCCCCCTGCCGTGTTTGCTCTGCGTCGGAGTTCTTATGACTGTCAATTATAATTACGTATAGTAGTATATTTTTATCACCCTCTTCTGGTCAACCATTGTTAGTTACTTTGGCAGTCCAAGGTATTCGAAGCATTCGTCTTAGGGACCATATCTCTGCTGCTTCTAATCTCTTCACAATGTGTTTGTTCGCATTTCAAGATTTATTGGGATAAAGCAGAGCTCTTTCGATGTAACCTCTCAATATTGTCTTTCTTACATACTAGAAGACAAAGGGGCAGATAAACATAGACATTACATGATATAATACAAGGAGACAGGTTAAAACATACATTCTATACTAGAAAACACGGGGACAGATTAACACAGACATTACATACTAGAAAACACGGTGACAGATTAACACAGACATTACATACTAGAAAACACGGGGACAGATTAACACAGACTTTACATACGTGAAAATACAGGGACAGATTAACACAGACATTCTCATCTCATCATCTCATCATGTTCTTCTTGCACCTCGCAGTCTTGACACACTAAAGTATGTGGATTGGAATTTGGCCAAAATTCCATCTCACAATGCCTGGGCAGAGCTTCAGAGAACATGCGATGCCTACGCAGCATGTTCCCTCACTCGGCCTTGCCTTGTTTGGTCCAGAGGAAAGGATAACCAGTACGTCTGGAACAAGATAGGCTGCAGACGCTGGTGGCTCAGCGTCAAACCTCCGAGACCTCGCCTCCACGAGCAGGAGGCGAGCTGTGGCCAGACCCTAAATACCTTGGGACTTTACTTAGAGGCGTTCAGCCATGTCTCACAGGTGAGGGCCTCATACGCGCCCGGACCATTGGACGCGTACACCTGTCACGGGGGCTGAGTGGTCTCGAGGTATGGTGTCCGCCTAGAGTGCTGGAGGTCCCGGGTTCAGGCCCCGGTGAGGACCTGCATTTATTTAAAAAATCCACCTGGACTTTCCGTAATAAAATTCCCCCTGGTCTCTGGGTAGTGAGATCGGACGCCCGTGTGTATTGTTGCTCACGTAAAAAATCCCTTGGCAGTTGGAAATCGAAAAAGAGTAGCCTAAGGGCGCTGCCCGGGCAAAATTTCGAGTTAAAAATCTACCCAAAGTATTTCAGGATCCTCGCTGATGCAACGGAGTTCGTGCATTGAGCTGAGTTTCTCCAGACTCAGGTTTGGGTTAGGAGGAAAACGGAGCACTTATGGGTTAAACCGTGTGCCGTGATGTTGATCCAACGACTAAACTAAACTAAACTTAAACCTGTCATTCGCAAGTGTCCGGAACAGTGTAAGCGTGCATTACCGTCAGACTCCCCGCCTGACTCGTGCGGATCCCGCCACCAACGGGAATAGGCCCGCCGGTGGAATCGAACTCGTGACCACTGGGCAGACAGGTAGGCACACGTCTAGCCACAGCCTTTAGCTGGGCAAATCATCATCATCATCATCATCATCATCAAGTGCCATGCCGGCTGGCGTAGGCGTTCATGACTCTCCACAGATCTCTGTCTTTGGTTTTCTGGATCAACTCTGTTGTTCATATTTCTCCATGCCACCGTCTCAATCAATCCAGCATCATTTTCTTGGTCTGCCTCTGCCTCTCTTCCCCTCGATCTTTCCAGTTGTCACGATCTTTTCCGATGCCTCCCTTCTCATCGCGTGACCAAAAAAGGCTGTCTACCTCTGTCTTATTGTTGTATGTAATGTTGTAGTTTCATTAGCCTCTTTCAGGCATTCGTTGTTAGTTACTTTGGCAAGCCAAGGACTTCGCAACGTTCGTCTCCGGAACCACATCTCTGTTGCTTCTAATTTCTTCTTAATTTGTTCTAATACATTCCAAGATTCATTGTCAGGCTATAAAACTGGTTCTACATAGCATTTCAGCACTCTCTTTCTTACATTCAGTGATAGTGATTTATTGCATAAGATACTCTTCATTTTCTTAAATGTGGCCTTTGCCTGCCCTATTCTGCTCTTAATCTATGTTGTACATCTTCTATCAGATGTTATAAATGCCCCTAGGTATCTAAAATTATCCATTTGGTTAAGGATTTTTCCTTCTATTTCTATTTCACATTTTGGTGTTACCATTTTCTTTGATATCACCATTGTTACTGTTTTCTTGATATTCAAAGAGAGTCCTTTCCTTGCACTCTCTGTTACTAAAGTGTCCAACAATTGTTGTAGGTCTGTTGAATTATCCGCCACCAATACTGTGTCATCTGCGTATATTATTTATATTATAACCGCCAACTAGTATTCCTGGCATCTCTTTGATCTCTCTCATTATTACTTCACTATATAGGGAGAAGAGATCTGGTGACAAGTCACATCCCTGTCGTGCTCCTAGCTTTATCTATTCATAAATACCCTCTTTATTTCCCATTTTAATTGCTGCTACTTGGTTCGAGTAACTGTTCTTTATTATTCTTAAATCTTTCCCATCAATGTTGATATCTTCCAACATTTTAATCAGTTCATCATGTTTTACTTTATCAAATGCCTTGGTATATCTATGAAGCACAAATATATGTCTTTCTGTTTCTCTATTGACCTTTCTATTAGTGTCCGTAATGTATATATTGCATTGCTTGGGCCCTTTCCCTCCACAAATCCATACTGTTCTTCACTAATTTCCATTTTTATTTTCTTTCTGGTTCTTCTCATTATGATCCTGAGTAGAAGCTTAGTCATATGGTTTATAAGGTTAATTGTACGAAAATCTTCACATTCAATTGCTCCTGGTCTTTTTGGTATAGCTATAAATACTGATTTCAGATTATCACTGGGTAAATATCCACAGCTGTAAACACCATTCAACATTTTGGTTAATATATCTACTCCAAATTCTCCCAATACTTATAATTCTTCTATTGTGATTTCATCTGGCCCAGCTGTTTTTCCTTTCTTCATATGTTTCATAGCATCAGCGACTTCTTCTTTTAAAATAGATAGACCTTCTAAGTTACTTTCTTCTGTTAATTCTTCCCTTTCTCCATCAAATAATTCTCTTATATAACACATTCCACCTCTTCATTATAGCACCTTCTTTCAATAACATCTTTCCTGTTTTTAATTTCAAACACCCTGTATTTATTCTTATTTTTCTCACTGATTTGTTTGTGCATATTTTTTTTAATAACTTTAATGGCATTTAATTCATTTTTTCCACTGCTCGTTTAAATAACTTTCTTTTACCTTCCCACATTTATCTTTTATTTCTTTATTTATCTTAGTGTATTCTTGTTTGTCATTTTTATTCTGTTTTCTTTTGTCCATCAGCATTAAGATTTCTTCATTCCTCCAATTTTTCTTAGCTATTTGGCTTCTCTCGGGTAATATTTCTTTGCTAGTTTGATGAATGGAGTCCCTTACAATTTCCCATTGTTCATTTATACTCTGTTTTATTTTAGCTATTGCATTGTACCTATTTTTCACAGTCACTCTGTATTATTCTTAAATTTCTTTATCTACTTTCAGAACCCCTTTATTAAGTCTCATGTTCCTAAACATTTTTTTGTTCCCTCTCTTTAATCTTATTTTTATTTGTCCACATAGTGGTACAAGATCACTATTACAGTCAGCATCAGGCATTGTCTTTACATTAATTGAAGCATTTCTAAATGTTTTATTAATTAGTATATAGTCAATTTGGTTGCGTATTTTCTTATCAGGGCTTTTCGATGTGTATAGTCGTCTTATGGTGTTTAAACCATGCGTTTCCAATTATCATATCATTGATATTTTCCCATTCTATTAGCTTTTCCCCTCTTTCACTTGTTCATTATAATTGTTTAACTATAATTGTTCACTATATATGTGTGTGCATGTGGGAGCGAGAGAGGGAGAGAGAGAGAGAGAGAGAAAGTGGGTGTCAGAGAAAGGGAGAGAGTGAATGTGTGTGTGTGCATGTGCATGCGTGTGTGTGGAGAGAGTGATTGAGCGAGAAATGGTGGGGGAATATGTCAGTGCATGCATTCGTACGTGTATGTGTGAGAGTGAGTGAGGGAGTGTGTGCGTGCGTGCATGCGTTCATGCGTATGTGTATGTGTGAGAGAGTGTGATTGAGAGAGTGTGTGTGTGTGTGAAGGATTGTATGTGAGAGAGTGAGACAGTGGGAGAGTTGATGTGTTAGTGTGTGTGTGTGTGCGCGCATGCGTGTGAGTGTGTGTATATGAAAGAATACAGAGAGAGAGAGAGAGAGAGAGAGAGAGAGAGAGAGAGCTGAGCAGATGCATGTCATGTAACATGCATGATATGTGACACGCGAATCCATATGTTTGTGTATTCTCATCTGTCATATTATCAGTTAAATACCATTTAATTTTATCATGCATAATATAAACTCATGTTCATTACTGTAGTATGAGTGAGAGAGTCAGTGAGTGTGAATGAGAGTCAGAATGAGTGAGCGTGAGAGTGAATGAGTGAGCGTGAGAGTGAATGAGTGAGTGTGAGAGTCAATGAGTGAGCGTGAGAGTGAATGAGTGAGCGTGAATGAGTGAGAGTGAATGTGTGTGTGTGTGTGTGTGTGTGTGTGTGTGTGTGTGTGTGTGTGTCACTATTTTTACGTCACATACTTTTTATGTACACATTTTTCTCCATGTTTAACATTTTTATGAGACTGCTCATGACAAGTGTCAGTGTATGTGTGTGAGTAAAGTGTGGGAGATTCTTCATACTAGTTTCAATGCTAACATGATACATTTTGTATGTGTCTAAATGTGTGTGAGTGTGGGGATATGTGTGGGTGGAGGATGTGTGGGTGGGGGTATGCGTTTGGATGGGTTGGGGTGTGTGGGCGTTGGTGGGTAGTGATATTTGTGGGTGTTGGTCGGATGTGTGGATGGATGTGTGGGGGTGAAAGTAGGGGTGTGGGAATGGGTTTGGGGGATGTGTGTATGGATGGAGGATATGTGTATGGGACTGATGCGGGGGATGTATGTTTATGTGGGTGGAGATGTGTGGATGGTTTGAGGAAGTATGTGTTGGTGGCGGGGTTGTGTGGGTAGGGGATTGTGTTGGGTGGATTGGGGATGCAAGGGCGGGTGGGGAGAAGTGTATGGTGTGTGGGTTTGAGATATGTGTGCGGTGTGTTGGTGGGGGGTGTGTGCATGATGTGTGGGTGGAGAGTATGTTTGTGGTGGTATGAGTGAGGATATGTGTTTGGGTGGAGGATAGTGTGTGGTGTGGGGGATGTGTGTGATGGGTGCGGGGAATGTTTGTATGGATGGGGTATATGTGTGGGTGAGTAAGGGATGTGTGGTGGTTGAGGGAAGTATGTGGGGGTGTGTGGTGTGGGAGATGTGTGCGTGGATGGGGAATGTGTGGGTGGGGGTGTGTGAGTGGCTTAGGGATGTGTAGGTGGGGGAGGGAGTTGTATGTGTCAGGGTGGGATGTGTGAGTGGGTGGAGGAAGTGTGTGGGTAGGGGTATTGTGATCGAGAGATGTTTGGTTGGGGGTGGGGGTGTGTGGGTGCGTAGTGGAGGATGTATGCGTGAGTGAGTGTGTGTTGGTGGACGGGTAGGGAATGCGTGTGTGGGTAGGGAGAGGTGTGTGGTGTGTTGGTTGGGGATATTGTGTGGGTGAGGTGTGTGGGTGGGGGATTTTTGTGGTGTGTGAGTGGGGGTATGTGGGGTGGATGGGTAAGGGTATCTGTGTGGGTGTGGTAAGGAATATTGTGTGGTATCTGAGTGGGGGATATGTGTGTGGTGTGTAAGTTGGGAATATTGCGTGGTAGGGGGTGTATGTGATGTGCGGGTGGGTGATTGTGTGGTGGGGGATTGGGTTAAGGCATGTGTGGGTGGGTGGAAGTTGTATGTGTGGGTCGTGGGGTGTGTGCGAGTGGATTGGGGATGTATGGATGGTTAGGGAGATGTGTGTGTGTGAGGGGGGGGGGGGGGGTTGTAGGGACATGTCAGTTGGTGGGGATGTGTGTGTATGTTTTGAGGATGTGTGATTAGATGTGCGATGTGTGGATTGGTGGGAGATTGTGTGCGTGGGTGGGGAATATGTGGTCGATGGAGATGTGGCTGGAGGATGGATGGTTTGAAGTGTGGGTGGGGAGAGGATGTGTGGGTCAGGATGTGTACGTGGATGGGCGTGGGATGTGTGTGTTGGTGGGGGTATGTTTGTGGGTGGCGAGTGTGTTTTGGTTGGGGGATCAGGTGAGGGCAGTGTGTGTGGGTGGGGGATGTGCGGGAGGGGGATGGGTCGGTTGGTGGGGTATGTATGTGTCCCTTGGTGTGCGTGTGTGTGAGTAGGTGGGTGTGGGTGTGTGGGTGGGGTGATGTATGGATAGGTGGGAGATGGGCCTCATAACATGGTAATTAGCCTTGTTTATGTTTACAACATTCATTTCAAAATGTTTATTTTTCTTCCTATGTAAATGTATAATGCTCTTGATGAACGAAAGACGAGTGATTGGAAGGGCCGAATGTATGACGGGCCTGCGCGCCCAATTTGTGACCCTAATAAAGTTGATTTGATTTGATTTTTCATTTCTTGTACCGAAACCATAATTCCCCACTAAATCCTCAATTTTCCCCTTTCCTACTTTTCCATTTAAATCTCCAAGTGATATTTTTATTTCCTGTGATCCTATTTGAGCCATCGCCATTTCTATTTCGACGTAAAAGTGTTGTATTTCTTCATTACTACTGCTTGTTGTTGGTGCATATACTTGTATAACATTTATATCTATTGGTTTGGTTTGCCTTTGAATTTGATCATAATAACTCTGTCTGAAATACACCAGTATCCATTAAGTGACTTTGCTGTTTTTTGTTGTTTTTTGTGTTAAGTATTATTCCTACATCTTTTTCATGTGTATCCCTTCCAGAATAAATTATTGTGTGGTTGTTAGCTATACGTTTGCCCAATCCCTTTTATCTCATCTCACTAATGCCTAGTATATTCATTTTCATGCTATCCATCTCTCTCAGAACATTGTTCAACTTTCCTAGCTCATTTAATGTCCTAACATTCCATGTTCCTGCTCTAAATTTATTTATTTTATTTATGATATTGTCATCAGTAGCTGGATGACGTTATGGTGTCACCTGTGGCTCATGACTGTCCCTACCGGACGAGGATGTCCTAAGACAGCCATTAACGTCCTTCACTAACTCTGATATATGTTTTGCCATGAAGTCTTGGGAAGATAGTGTGGTGGTTTCCCCTAGCCTTCCACGTTCACATGGGGGTCTTTTACCTCTGCCTTAGGCAGAAATTTCCAGCTGTAAGGACAAGTGAGTGCCCTGCTTTGCTCAGCTGCAAAGTTGTCCACTTATTCCGGTGGATACTCGGTCCCCAGAGCTGTGTTAGCCACACCGTAGTGTGTTTCTCATCCTCTACGGCGGGGAGGTGCAGTTGGGATTTTCCCTTCCTAAAGTTATGGTCTATGACCAAAACTCTCCAGTACTTTTGAGGACCTTTGGCTTTAACACAGCCAAGTGAATACTTACTTGAATTGGCTTGTTTTTTATGTATGTCTTTTTTCAAGGAAAATCAATGAATGATACTTCAGGCAGCAGTCACAAGTGGTTACAAATTTTGGAAATGGGTTTTATTCATTAGGTTCTTCTTCTGCTGCGTACTCATTCCAGGCTCCCGTATCCTTAACTATCACATGCAACTATGTCCATGTTCTCACCGTATTACTCATTTGTGTTCCTGCTTCTTTTCTTCCTGATTTTTTGTGTCTTGTGGATTCCTGATAAAGGCTTTTCTAGCTATTATTTTCTCGGATTTTCTCAATATTTGGCTTATCCAGAGCCATTGTCTTTTCTCTACCACTTGTTTGACTGGTATTTGCCTAATTGTCTCCATGAGCTCCACATTTGTGATTCTGTCATACCATTTTATTTCCTTTATTTTGTACTGGCACCAATTAACGAATCTTAGTAGTTTATTTGTAATCGTGTACGTTGTTCTTCGTGTTTCTTCTTCTTTTCGTTCATCCGGAGTGTTTTTTCAGATGTGATTGCGGTGTGTCTGTTATGCGCCCTTGGGCCGAATCCCGTAGGCCAACACATCGACTTTAGCGTGCTTTTTTGACCAGGTAGCATTCCTGGGAGACTCTCACTTTTGTGGTGCCATCTGCAACCATGCTGGCCAAGGTTGAATGGTCGAAGACAACGGTCATCCCTAAAATGAAGGCAGGGACAGTCCATAGCATTTTCCGCCATCCAAGGTTGCTTCCATAGTTGCAGGGCCGACACATAACGCCCTGGATCTGGGCTCACCGAGGGAGATCGTCACGTCCTGCTCATGGCTGCTTTAAATCCTCACTTCAATATATTGGTCATTTCGTTTCCCCGGGTCATTCCCGCACAAACCAGACAGGTTTGCAGACGGCATCCACTCAGCGAGTTTTCGGACATGTGCTTGTCGTTGCGCCGATCAGAGCTTTTCCAGGCACAACAGACATTCGGAAAACTACCCAGTCAGAGCTGTTCCGAACAAGAGCGGCATTCGGAAACTAGGTAGTCAGAGCTGTTCCTAGCACGAGAGACATTCGGACGAGACATTTCACTCGGACGTAATTGCGTAGTGTCAATTTTTAGTTTGCCACCCGTAGGACGACACTTCCGGCTTCAGCGGGCATTTTTTAATGAGGTTAACCTTCCTCTGGTTTCGAGGCACGTTGGACTGTTGTGATGTCGCTAACATCTCAGCTGGTCAAGATAGAACGATAAACGACATCGTGGTCGGCCCTCAGGGGAAGGCAGGGGCAGACCATGAAGATTCCCTCGCTATCCAAGGAGGCTTCCATAATTGCAGAGCCGATACATATTGCTCTGTGACTGGGCTCACCCGAGGAGTTGCCACGTCCTGCTCATGGCTGCTTTAGTTCCTCACTTCCATGTGTTGGGCAACTCGTTTGTCACTGATCGCTCAGGCACACACCAGGGACGGTCAGACTGCAAGCGACACCCACTCGGTAAGCTTTTGCTTTTGACTTCGGACCACGCAATAGGTTCGCTCGCCGTGCGTTCCATTTTGCGTCATTGAGACCTTCCACTTTTGTCTACACTCTCTATGAGTTAGATACAGTTTTCGCAGCCATTTTCTTCGACTGGGGCACTTTTTTTACTTTTTGTACTCGCTCACGAGGTAGGCTACTTGTGCTGCCGGCTCAGCACCTTACCTTCGTGCAGCGATTAACGAGAAACGGCCTGGCCCTCTCATCCGGGAATCTCTCATATCCCCCAGCTGAGAGCCTTCGAACTTGTATCAGACCTGGGCATGTAGCTTGCTCAGTATCACGCCTTTATTTTTCGAAGGGTGGGAATCAGCCCGGCTCTCAGGTCCGAGGGTTTGTGGCTTAGAGGCGTTCAGCCACAGCCCTCGACAGGGAGCCTTTAGTGTTTTGTCCGGACCAAGAACTTCTGCCTTCGTGCGCCTGATTTAAATTTTAGACTGCTATCCTCAGTCTCACCTGCAGAGCAGCAGGTTGTGTCTCTCTTAGTCTGGTCCCTATCCCATATGCTGTCCGATATGTAATTTTTCACCCATCGGCAAGCACATGGGGTCGATGGGACACGCAAGCTCCCCCACCACGGCAAGGTGGAGACACATCGGGGGAGGTTCTTCGTGTTTAAGATCAACACATTAGAACTGATTTGAGGCTAGAAATGAATATTCTACGTTTGATGCGAAGTGTAATTCATTACATTGTTGACGATAAAAAGGGTGTAGTATTGTATATGACGTCTACTGCTGAATACATGTGAAACACGGACAGCGTGGTTCTGGAATCAACCCAGTTCAGTTGATGAAATATTTTACGCAAATAGATCAAAGAAACACTCACTATCGTGTATGTAGCACTAAGATCTATCATAGATAAAATAACACTGACTATCATGTATGTAGCACAAAGATCTATCATAGATAAAAGAACACAGACGATCATGTGTATAGCAGAGAGATCTATCCAAAAATAATTGACTATTTGAGAAAGTTAACACAACCACAACGAGGACAGTGACATATTTTGGGCATGTAAATGGCTGTGGAAATGTGGTTTCTGAGGAAAATGCAAAGAATTCCATGGACAGACAGAAAAGTCAATGAACAAGTCCTACAAGAAACAAATGAAGATCGTAAACTGATTAGAGACATTAGACTTAGACAGTCAAATTGTTTTTGGGCATGTTATGAGAAGAAATGAATTGGGGAACTTGGTGACAACTGACAAGATCGAAGGGAAGAGACGAAGGGGAAGACCAAGAAGTAATTACCTGGATGGGTTGGCCACGTGGCATGGTCGAGACAGACACACGGAGCTGATCCACGACTCTGGTGATCGAGTGAGATGGCAAAACATAACCTCCCACGCTTATCGGCATGGCACATGATGGATGGAAATGACACGAATGTCAAGCTACAAAGGCATCACCATTGTTCCAACATCCATCTTACATGTAGCGGGTTTTATGAGAGACATTTCGAAGAAGAAAAAGAAAAAAAACTAAGTGGAGGCAAGAGGAAATAGGGTGGAAAGGGAATTCTGCACCAGGCTGGCCAGTCGTTGATGGATGGTGATAGCATAACTACCTCTATTTGATTTAACCAGATATAATTATGTGCATACAAATATTATTTAATCCCACGGAAACTTGGTAAAAAAATAAGCTTCTACCAAATATACACATATTTGTTTACATTTGCTTATTGTTACCATTTTTACACGCATTCATTGTCTCAAAATAACACAGCGCATCCACATCTTACAGCAGAGTTTTTATATTCCATGCCGTGTGGCGTTGGTGATCATGTATGTCCACATCCTTCTGTCTCGTATGTTGCCAGTTTCCGTATAGTCCATGCCGTGTGGCGTTGGTGATCATGTCTGTCCACAGCTTTCTGTCTCGTATGTTGCCAGTTTTCGTATAGTCCATGCTGTGTGGCGTTGGTGATCATGTCTGTCCACAGCTTTCTGTCTCGTATGTTGCCAGTTTCCGTATAGTCCATGCCGTGTGGTGTTGGTGATCATGTCTGTCCACAGCTTTCGGTCTCTTGTGTTGCCAGTCTTCATATAGTCCATGCTGTGTAGCGTTGGTAATCATGTCTGTGCACAGGCTTCTGTCTCTTGCGTTGTCAGTCATTTCTGCTAGCGCCGTTCCTCCATACGATGATTTCAAACTGTCTATCATCATCTCCGTTGGTCTCTCCCTGCTTGTCCTCCTCTCCACCGTGTCGTTGTGACCACTTACTCCAGCAATCACCTTCTCGTGATATGTCAAAAAAAGTGGACTGTCTACTTCTCTTGCAGTAACCAGTTCGTTTTGACTGCAGAGTACATGTTGAGCATACAAAGGGAATCAATGTATTTCTCTGTGGTCAACATCTGTGACAGGATCGTAATCAGTGCTGACCTGGCATCCAACCACTCCATGTTCACCCCCATATGCCCCATGAGGCACAAACAGCCCATGCTGTCAGCTGCCACGTCAGTTAAGTATAAATATACTCAATGTGAAGAAACAAGGTGCCTGTGTATTAACGGGGCACTAAAGGGAGGCAAAGAATAGTCATTGGAGTCTCTGTGGCGAAGTGGTCAAGCCGTTTAACTCGACCTTCGAATGTTGTGGGTTCGATTCCGAGCAGCGTACTTCGGTTCACGAGTCAAATTTTTCTGAGACTCCTATGGGTCGTCGCTAGAGCTACGGAGATCGTGCTTTATGCGACCCTTTCCGCTCTGCGGAAAGAGACCGAGCCATATCTTATTAATAACCCGGTGCAATGAAGTCGACCCTGTCGACTGTTAAGCGACTTTTTTAAAGAATAGTCAACTATAACCTAACCTACCACTCAGGTGGAAAACACTCCCCCTGAGTATTAACGAGGCCCTACGGGGAAGAGAAAAATATTAACGGGGCCGTAAGGGGAAGCAAAGAATATTAACGTGGCCTTATGGAAAAGCCAAGAATATTAACGGCGCTCTAAGGGGAAGCCAAGATTATTAAGGAGGTCATACGGGGAAGCAAATAATATTAACGAGGCCCTAAGAGGAAGCCATGAATATTAACGAGGCCCTAAGAGAAAGCCAAGAATTATTAACGGGGCCCTATGGGGAAACTAAGAATATTAACGGGGCCATACGGAGAAGCAAAGAATATTAACGATGCCCTAAGGGGAAGCCATGAATATTAACGGGGACCTAAGGGGAAGCCAAGAATATTAACTGGGCCATACGGAGAAGCCAAGAAAATTAACGGGGCCCTAAGGGAAAGCCAAGAACACTAACAATGCAACCTACCACACATGTCGTAGGCGGCGACTAAGGAGGATTCTGCCCATGTGTTACGGGACTCGGGAAGCAAAGATGTGTATCACACTGTAACCTACCATACATATCGTCAGAGGTTGGGCGTGGGGCTGTTTTCCCTATTCCATAAAGAAACTGCAGGTGCAGAATCCAGCCAACCATGAAAACAAAACTAGGTAACTAATAAAGAAGAAAGAATAACCAAAACAACCAAGGGGAATAGGGGATCTTCTGGAAGAGAGAGATGACGCGATGCGGAGAAAGTCGCATGGAAGAAGAGAGGTGACATAGAAATGTATAATATGGGGAAGACATGGTGGGTGCTGGATGGGACAGCTATGATAGGAGGGCTTGGGGTGAGTTGGTTGTGGAGATATACTCCAATAGGGGATAACCAGTGGAATACGAAAAGGGCAGAAGAAACTTGGCATGACTTAGGTGGTATGTCACCAACTGTATGTTGTAGCAGTTGTGTATCGATATACCCGAGGATGATGATCGGGGTATCATTGACAGGTTGACTAACATTGTGTTTCGTTACATTCTGACTGCCCTTGCCTGCTTGTGGTCGTATATTTATCCAATTTGAGGCGTGATTTTATTTTATTGACCTGGCATATGAAATCGACCCAGTCTTACTATTGGTACGAAGGGATTTCATGTGTTGCTTGTCCATCAAGAATGATGATGACCATTCATTTCATCCAGTGGGGTTGAAAGTATGGAGCCGTGAGTTCTAAGATGGCTGATAAGGCCTATTTTGGCTCGAAATGTTCTTTGACAATGTGGACAAAGAATGCTTGACGTTTCTGGGGGAGGATTTTTCTGCAGTGGTTTTTCTGTTCTGTCTTTTCTTCACAGCTCTTGCAGTCCTGGTTGCCTCACAAGTGACTGCATCCTTGCGTAATGATGCACGCCACGAATTTCGGTCTCTGGCTGCAGTCTCCCAAGTGTCATGATGAATTCCAAAAGCATTCAGTGAGATTTTCAGAGTGTCTTTAAAGCGTTTCCTCTGGCTGCCTTGGGAGCGTTTACCACAACGCAACTCGCCGTAAAAAATTCGTTTAGGGAGCCTGTGATCTGGCATGCGAGTCAAGTGACCAGCCCAGCGAATCTGATTCTTCATTAGTAGAGTGTGGATACTGGGCATGGACGCTCTTTCTAGGACTTCAGTGTCTGGGATCTTGTCTTGCCATTTAATCTTCATTAACTTCCTAAGGCAGACTGTGTGGAAGTGGTTTAATTTCCTAGCGTGTCGCTGATAAACAGTCCAGGTTTCACAAGCATATAGCAGTGTGGATAATACAACTGCTTTGTAGACTTTCAGCTTTGTTTGCAGGCTTATTCCATTTCTGTCCCATACATTCTTGTACTGTCTGTCAAAGGCCGCGCTGACCTTGGAGATTCTTGCATTCACTTCATCATCAATTGTGGCAGCTTGTGACACAGTGCTGCCAAGATAGGTGAATTTGTCCACAACACTTAGACGATGACCATTCACTTTGATATTCGGCACAGTGTGATTATTCCCTGGAGCTGGCTGGTACATAACTACAGTCTTCTCCAAATTGATATTGAGCCCAAAGTTGGCACAGACATGTGAGAAAGCTGAAACATTATGTTGCATGTCCGCCTCTGAGTTGGCGTATAGGGCGCAATCATCAGCAAACAGGAGCTCTCTGACAGTGTCGCTGTCAATTTTGGTTTTAGCTTTCAGCCTTCTGAGACTGAATAACTTTCCATCCATGCGGTAGTTGATGTCTATTCCAATGTCGTTGTTCTCGAAGGCATTCGTCAACATAGCTGAAAACACGAGGCTGAACAGTGTCGATGCCAGGACACATTCTTGTTTCACTCCATTGGTGACAGGAAAGGGCTCAGACAGTTCACCATTTTCCTATACTCTTGCCTACATGCCATCATGAAATAGATGCACTATTTGGACAAACTTTCGTGGACAGCCATATTTTGCCATAATCTTCCACAGTCCTTCTCTGCTGACCGTATCTAAAGCCTTGGTAAGGTCAATGAAAGTGGAGAACATTTCGCAGTTCTGTTCCTGACATTTCTCTTGCAGCTTGCAGAAAAATCATGTCAACAGTTCCACGTTCTTTTCTGAAGCCACATTGACTCTCAGGAAGAAGACCTTGATCGAGAAGAAATGAATTCTGGCGAGTATCTTCCCTGCAATTGAAAGCAAGGAGATGCCTCGGTGGTTGTCACAGGATTGGCGGTTTCCTTTTCGTTTGTAAAGGTGGACTATAGACGCGTCCTTGAAATCTTGTGGCATGGTCTCCTTCACCCATATGTTTGTAAAGATTTGGTGAAGCTGCTCTGTTAGGACCGGCCCACCTGCCTTGTATATCTCTGCTGGGATGGAGTCAGGACCAGGTGCCTTGCCGCTGGAGAGTTGCTGGATGGCTTTGTTTACTTCCACTATGGTTGGCAGGTCATCAAGTGTTTCATTGCTGGGAACTTGAGGAAGGCAGTTGATGGTTTCATCATCGTCGAAGTTGCTGAAATGTTCTGTCCAACACTGAAGGATGTCTTTCTTATCGGTGACCAATGTTCCCCCATCTGCACTGAGGAGGGGAGCTGTGCCCGGTGATTTAGGACCATAGACCGCTTTCAGTGAGTCGTAGACGTTTTTCATATTATGTCTGTCAGCAAAGCCTTGAATTTCACCAGCTTTGCTGCTCAGCCAGGAGTCCCGTATGTGCCGAAGTTTCTGCTGCACTACTCTTTAAATGTTCTTGAAGGCATCTTTTTTTATGTTGACTTCGGGTCATTCAAATGTGCCTTGAGGAGAAGATGTTTCTCGGCCAGCAATTGGTTTATGTCTCCGGAATTTTCATCAAACCAGTCTTTATGCTTTCGAGGGGGGGGGGGGAGGTGTTGGACCCAGGATTTCCATAGCAGTGTTGTAGATTATGTCCTTTAGGGCTCACCACTCTGTTTCTGTATCCTGTTTAGCTGCAGCATTGGGCTTGAGGCGGTCTTCCAGCATATTTTCAAACGACAGCTGCATTTTCTTGCTGTTTAGGCGGATGACATTTAGTTGTTGTTTTTTTTGCATTTTCACCCCTTGAGGACGCCATGATGGTTTGATGTGAATGTTTATTTTCGAGATAATGAGACGATGGTCTGTCCAACATTCGGCACCACACATGGATTTTGTCACCCGAATGTCCTGTCTGTCACTCCTCCTGACGATGTCATAGTCAATGAGGTGCCAGTGTTTCGATCGAGGGTGCATCTACGATGTCCTGTTTCTCATGGGGAGACGGAAAATTGTGTTGGTAATCAGGAGATCGTGTTCGGCACATGTCTGAAGAAGGAGGAATCCATTGCTGTTACAATTTCCGACTCCGTGCTTTCCAATAATGCCACTCCAAGAGGTGGTGTCCGTGCCTACTCTGGCATTGAAATCCCCAAGGAGTATAAGTCTCCTTTGGGAACAGATGTTAATACACTGTGCAGGTCCTCATAGAACTTATTCTTGACATCATCTTCATTGGTAATAGTTGGTGCGTAGACACTCACAATGGTTGCATGCATCCTTCCATTCATCAGGGGCAATTTAATGGTCATGAGCCTGTCGTTTATAGCCTTTGGAAATGCAGCTAATTTGCCGATTGCATGGAAGTGGGTCTTACAGTTGACTTAATGGCAAATCCCACACCGGATTGGCGTCTTTCCTCGCTTTTCCTTCCACTCCAGAAAAATCTTTAGCCGGCCCCTATTTCACAGATTTGGCCTTGTTCTGCAAGTCGTGTCTCGCTCAAGGCTGCAATGTCGATGTTGTACCTGCCCAGCTCTCTCCCAATCAGTGCTGTTCGTCTCTCTGGGCCCGACGCGCCATCTCTGTCAAGTAGGGTGCGTACATTCCAAGTTCCGATTGTTAAGGGAATATGGTTTCCTCTTTTAGCTTTACCTGTTTTTTCTTTGTTTGTAGGTCGACCGCAGTTTAGGGTACCCACCAACCGCGGCTAGCTGGTTAGGTAGTGATGGAGCAGACAATGTTTAGGGCACCTTTTCTATCCCCTTCCTCATGCTATGGAGGTGAGCAGTGTGTTCCTATAGAGGGCTGCTCAGTCGCTCAGGGGGCTGCCGAATCCCACTGCTGCTCCGGTCAGTAGAAGACGACCATATGGCCTGAGCCGCCTGTGTGCAGGTTTGCGACAACGGCTGCCAGCGTACCCACGCCTGCCGCTTCGCCGCTCGCCCATCGCCACCGGGCTTGAAGGTGATATATGACGTTGGATGAAGAATGACTTGCGCGATGAATTGGATTAAAGTGAGGAAGAGTTGCGCAATTCGTCGACCTCACTCTCTTGCCTGGGTCCATCTAAATCCAGTGGCAGGACATGTCATGACGACTGGAGACGAATACGGGTGCAGTGGATGACCAGGGCGCTCTACGTGCCCTGCCGTGCTCATTACGTTCCACAACGCTTTGCAGGTAAACGCCGTCTTGCCCTTTGAATCAGGAATGATTTCTTCCGCGCAGTCTGCCGGATCCTGTCTTCACATGCTGGGTAGGCATACCGTACTTCACCGCTTGGTTTGACACCAAATCGGCTACCCGCGCCTGGTTTAGCCAGCCTTTCACAGCTGTTGCCCGGGGGGGGGGGGGGGTGGCCGCTGTAAGTGGGTCTTACGAAGGGATTTCATGTAAAGTGGGTCTTACTATTGCTACGAAGAGATTTCATGGGAAGTGGGGCTTACGATTGGTACACAGAGATGTTATTGGAAGTGGGTCTTACGATTGATACGCAGAGATTTCATGGGAAGTGGATCTTACGTTTGGTACGCAGAGATTTCATGGAAGTGGGTCTTACGATTGGCATGCATAATTTTTATTGGAAGTGGGTCTTACGATTGGTACGCAGAGATTTCATGGTAGTGGGACTTACGATTGGTACGCATAGCTTTTATTGGAAGTGGGTCTTACGATTGATACGTAGAGATTTCATGGAAGTGGGTCTTACGATTGGTACGCAGAGATTTCATGGGAAGTGCGTCTTACAATTGGTATGCAGATATTACATGAAAGTGGGTCTTACGATTGGTATGTAGAGATTTCATGGGAAGTGGGTCTAACGATTGGTACGCAGAGATTTCATGGGAAGTGGGTCTTACGATTGTTACTTAGAGATTGCATGGAAGTGGGTCTTACAATTGGTACGCAGAGATTTCATGGGAAGCGGGTCTTACGATAGGTACGCAGATATTTCATGGTAAATGGTCTTATCTTTAGTACGCAGAGATTTGATTGGAAGTGGGTCTTATGAATGGTATGCATAGTTTATTGGAAGTGGATCTCACGATTGGTACGCAGAGATTCCATGGAAGTGGGTCTTACGATTGGTACGCAGAAATTTCATGGAAGTGGGTCTCACGATTGGTACGCAGAGATTTCATGCGAAGTGGGTCTTACAATTGGTACTCAGAGATTGCATGGAAGTGGGTCTTACAGTTGGTACGCAGAGATTTCATGGGAAGCGGGTCTTACGATAGGTACGCAGAGATTTCATGGGAAGTAAGAAGGCCTGTGTGATATTGACCACATTGCCCACAGAGTGTTGGTCGGTGTAGAAGTATAGATTTAGCAAAATAAATTATCGAAATCTCTTTTCTTCAAGAAAGGACCCTTTTCATTCCCCTATAAACATGTTTTTGTTAAATTGCTATCTGATTCAAACCACGGCCAATGCTGCACTAGTCGTTGAATTCAACATTCAAAGGTAATCTCGTCTAAGCTATTAGTAAATTTGTGTAATTATATTTGCATTCTAGATTTTAAAATATTAGTTTTTTTTTTTTTTTTTCCACCTCGAATGAAATTAAAACGTATTTCCATGTTGCTGTCACAGAATTGACGACAAAAGAAAAACAACATTTGATGTGGGCAGGCGTCTGAAACTTGGCTGAATAAGCAAAGAGGGTCAGTTAAATGCAGAAGCTACATCCACGCCTACTGCCATCACATTAAATAATTAATTACTTCATCAATTACTGCAGGATTATTTACTGGCACTTTAGATTGGCTGAAGGAAGAATGAGGATGAACAAAATGTCTTCTGAGCCGGTTATAAGTGAGGCAGAGATTTTTCTTTTGTCACGCGTTCGAATCATCTTGTTTTCTTCCTCATGTAATGGCGCAGTTTTTCTTCCTCATGTGATGGCCCAGTTTGTAATGAGTAGTTCGGTTCTTCCCTGTCCAGATTTAGTTTGCACTTTGAAACAATTTGCAAACCCGTTATTCTATTTTTCAGCAAAGTGAATTAAATTTGAATGTAATACCCACGGATTGAGCATGAACCATCTGTGAAGTAAACATTCTTCAAAACCCATGAATTGACCATTGATCCAATAACCATTCAATCAATCATCAATCATGTGCCATGCCGGAAAGCGTGGGCGGTCATGATTCGCCATTTCACTCGATCACCAGAGTCGTGGATCAGCTCAGTGTTCCTGTCTCGTCCATGCCATGTGGCCAAGCCATCCAGGTATTTTCCTCTCGGTCTTCCTCTTGGTCTGTTCCCTTCGATCTTGCCAGCTGTCGCTAAGTTCTCCAGTCCATTTCTTCTCATAACATGTCCAAAAAATTTTGACTGCCTACGTCTAATTTCTCTAATAAATCTACGATTTTCATTTGTCTCTTGTAGTACTTGGTCAATGGTTTTTCTATCTGTCCATGGTATTCTTTGCATTTTCCTCAGAAACCACATTTCTGCAGCCATCAGATGTTTTTCAGCTTGACTGCACATTGTCCAAGTTTCACATCCATATAAAAGAACAGGCTCTATGTATCCCCTCAACACTCTTTTTCTCGTTTCAATTGACATCATTTTATTGGTCAGAATGTTTTTCATCTTGCTAAAGGCTACTTTCGCCATGGCGATTCTTGTTCTAATCTCTTCAAGGCATCTGCCATCAGATGTTATGACTGTTCCGAGATAATTGAACCGATTCACTTGTTGAAGAATATTCCCATTTACTTGTATATTACATTGTGGTACTTCGTTCTTCCTAGTGACGACCATAACCTGTGTCTTCCTACAATTTAATTCCAACCCCAGCTGCTCACTGTGTACAACAACAGCGTCTACTAATTGTTGCAGATCCTGTGCATTGTCTGCAATCAATACTGTATCATCTGCATATCTAATGTTATTTATGTTTCGTCCTCCAATGCTGATTCCATTTAGGTCTTCTACATTTCTGAAAATATTTTCACTGTATAGGGAAAAAAGATCTGGAGACATTACACATCCCTGCCTAACACCTCTCTTAATAGGTTGATATTGTCCTACTTCATTATCAATTCTTATGGCAGCTTGTTGTTTCCAATATATGTTTTTTATAAGTCTAATGTCTTTCCCATCAATTTGTAGATCTGCAAGCATATCCACAATGTCGACATGTCTAACTCTATCAAAAGCCTTTGTGTAGTCAATAAAGCAAAGATGTATATCCTTGTTTACTTCTAAAGCACGTTCAATAACTGTTCGCAGCATATACACAGCATTTACTGTACCCTTTCCTTCTACAAACCCACATTGTTCTTCCCCTATTTCAGGTTGTATTTTCTTCCTCACTCTTTGCATGATACTTCGTAGCAAAATCTGTGTAATGTGGCTCATTATACTAATTGTTCTATGTTGATCACATTCCAAGGTTCCTGATTTCTTTGGGATTGCAATAAATACTGAGTTACATAATTCAGAAGGTATATCTCCAGTATCATATAATGTGTTCAGCAGTCTAGTGACTTGCTCTAGTCCAAATTCTTCTAAAGCTTTAATCATTTCTGTTGTGATGTTATCTGCACCGGGGGCCTTGCCAGCTTTCATATGCTTAAGAACATTTTGAACCTCCATCTTTAATTAAAATTGCTGGTCCTTCATTATTAAATCTAACAGCATACTGTTCCTCTCTGTTATCATTATACAGGTCTTTCACATAATCTGTCCATACATGTAGAATCTGATCTTTTTCTATTATGATTTTGCCATCTTTAGTTTTTAGACAGCCTGTTGATGTACTTGTTCTTTTATTAGTAAGTTCCTGAATTCTTTTGTGCACTAATTTGGTATTTTGACGGTTGTGTTGTTTTTCAATTTCTAAGCACTTTTCCTCAAGCCATGATTCTTTTGCCTTCCTACATAATATTCTGACTTGTCTGTGAATTTCTTCATATTTGGCAGGATTATTTTTGTTGAGTCTTCTTGTTTCCATTAAGTGTAAAATTTCCTCATCATCCATTTCTTACGACCCACCTTCTTTAATTTTGGAATAGTTGTTTCTGCAGCCACATTGATTGAATTCTTTAACATTTCCCATTGATCATCCACATCCTGGAATAGGATCTCTAGATCAGACAATATTTCAAATCTGTTCTGTACTTCTATGTTGAATTTGTTTTGTATTTCCTTGTCATTACTCAATGTACACAAGTCATATTTAGTGTTTGCTGTTATATACTTGACTTTCTTCAACTTTATCCTCAATGTTCCTGTGAGTAGTCTGTGGTCACTATAACAATCAGCACTGGGAACTGTTTTTGCTACTGTTAGCGCGTTTCTAAATCTTCTGCTAATGAGAATGTAGTCAATCTGGTTTCTAATCCTGCTATCAGGACTCCTCCAGGTCCATAATCTTCTAGGGTTTTGCTTGAACCAGGTGTTTCCTACAATCATTTCCTGTTCTTTTGCCCACTCTACTAGTCTGTATCCTCTTTCATTTCTCTCTCCTAAACCATAGTAACTCTCCATAACCATTAACTGACCCTTAATCTACATATGTAAACTGATCATTGATCAAACATCCATTAACTGGCCATTAATCAACACCTATAAATTGATCATTGATCCAACATCCATTGTCTTGTTTGTCCATCAAGAATGACAATGACCATTCATTTCATCCAGTTGAGTTGAAAGTATGAAGCCGTGAATTTTAAGTTGGCCGATAAGGCCTATATTGGCTCGAAATGTTCTTTGACAATGTGGGCAGAGAATGCTTGACGTTCCAGGAGGAGGATTTTCCGCAGTGGTTTTTCTATCCAGCCTTTTCTTCACAGTTCTTGCAGTCCTGGTTGCTTCACAAGTGACTGCATCCTTGCGTAATGATGTACGCCACGAATTTCGGTCTTTGGCAGCAGTCTCCAAGGTGTCAAGATGAATCCCAAAAGCTTTCAGTGAGATTTTTAGAATGTCTTTGAAGCTTTTGCTCTGGCCGCCATGGGAGCGTTTACAGCAATAATAATCCATAAATAGATCATTGATTAAATATAGATTAATTGACCATTAATCAACACCCATAAATTGATAATTAATCCAGCATCCACTCATTGACTGCTAAAGATCACCCATTAATTCATTACTGATCCAACATCCATTAATTGGCAATTAATAAATATCAATAAATTGACCATTAATCCATCCACCCATCATGTGCCATGCCGGAAAGCGTGGGCGGTCATGGCGCGCCATTTCCCTCGATCACCAGAGTCGTGGATCAGCTCAGTGTTTCTGTCTCGACCATGCCATGCGGCCAAGCCATCCAGGCATTTACTTCTCGGTCTTCCCCTTGGTTTGTTACCTTTGATCTTGCCATTGTCACCAAGTTCTCCAGTTCATTTCTTCTCATAACATGTCTAAAAATGTTGACAGTCTACGTCTAATTTCTCTAATCATTTTACGATTTTCATTTGCTTCCTGTAGTACTTGGTCATTGGTTTTTCTGTCTGTCCATGGTATTCTTTGCATTCTCCTCAGAAACTACATTTCTACAGTAATCAGATGTTTTTCAGCCTGACTGTTCATTGTCCAAGCTTCACATCCATACAAAAGTACAGGCTCTATGTAGCATCTCAACGCTCTTTTTCTCGTTTCAATTGACATATTCTTATTAGTCAGTATGTTTTTCATCTTGCTAACGGCTACTTTCGCCATGGCGATTCTTGTTCTAATCTCTTCAAGGCATCTCCCATCAAATGTTATGACTGTTCCGAGAAAATTGTACAGATTCACTTGTTTAAGAATAATCCTATTTACTTGTATATTACATTGTGGTATTTCTTTTTTCCTAGTGACTATCATAATCTGTGTCTTTTTACAATTTAATTCTAACCCCAGTTGTTCACTGTGTGATCATTGATCCAGTATCCATTTATTGACTGTTAACTAACACCCATGAATTTATTACTGATCAAATATCAATTAACTGACTGCTAACCAACACCTATAAATTGATCATTGATAAAATATCGATTAACTGACCATTAATCAACACCCATACATTGATAATTGATCCAGTATCCACTCATTGACTGCTAACCAACACCCATTAATTCATTACTAATCCACCATCCATTAATTGACAATTAATCAACACCTATAAATTGATCCTTGTCCAGTATCCATTAATTGACTGTTAGCCAACACTCAATGAATTTATTACTGATAAAATATCAATTAATTGACTGTTAACCAATACCCATGAATTGAACATTGATCCAATATTCATTAACTGACTGTTAACCAACATCCGTGAATTGACATTGATCCAACAGTGATTAATTGACCATTAATCAACCATTAATCGACCATAAATTAATCATTGATACAATATCGATTATTATTGGTACTTGCCGTCATGATAGACAGATATGACTGAGCTACCGTATGACAGTAGACGGTACTACCTGCTTTCTGTCAGCGCATAATGTTGGGCGGCGCTTACCAAACCCGACACCCCACATTGTGCCAACGGCTTCGGGCGGAAGAGCGCAATTGGGAGGGTACAAGCCTTATCCTGGTGCGAGGAAATGCAACCCAAAGACAAAATAAGTCATGGCAGGGCAGACCAGGCCCTAAGCCTTGGTTGGCAGCTGGTCTAGGATCGAAGCTCCGACGGGCGGACAGTTAGAGCATTGCTTTGCTGATCCGGCAGCTTCTGCAGCTTGTCTTGTTCCAGATGTATAGGTGTTAACTTTCCTCTGGAGTGAACTAGGCAGGCCGAGAGAGGGATCATGCTGCATGGGCAACACATGGTTTCTTTATTTTAGCCCAGGCTTTGTGCTATGGAGAGGCAATAACTCCATCCCTGGTCTTAACCAGTCTCGGAATCAAAGCGAGAGGCAACTGTTACGGGTTATAAGTCCTTGTCAGTTGGCATAGACATCGGGCGCCACGCGTTGCCTCTGACGGTGGGAGACATCTACATGATCAGCTACCGCCCGCCTCAAGCTGGGCAGCCCCCGGCCAATTGGGTGCTGATCCGCCACAGCCTGCCTGCTTCAATGGGTGCTTGGGGCTAGGACAAAATCTGAATCGCAGGCTGTAACACCAATGCACCAGGTACTGATAAAAAGAATAATAGAAACCTCAAGCTACGGCTTGCAACCTGGAACGTGAGAACCATGTGTCCAGGATTTACCACTGACTTGACAAATATTGACGATGTAAGAAAAACGGCTGTGATTGATGCTGAACTCAATCGTCTTAACATTGATATTGCTGGCCTGCAGGAGACTCGCCTCGCTGAGGAAGGGTCACTCAGGGAAAACAATTACACCTTTTTTGGAATGGAAGAGGGCAGGCAGAAAAAAGGCAACATGGTGTGGGCTTTGCAGTGAAGAATTCGCTACTGGGAATGATTGATATCCCAGCTGGAGGTAATGAAAGATTACTATCACTGCGCTTGGCAACCTCTTGTGGATTTGCCACCATTCTCACTGTATATGCACTGAATCTCGCTTCCTCTGATGATGTGAAGGATACGTTCTATGAGCAGCTAGACTCTGTGATCAAGGCAGTTCCAAAATCCGACTACATTTATATGCTCGGTGATTTCAATGCTCGTGTGGGCAAGGACTCGAGTTCATGGCCAGTGTGCCTTGGAAAATACAACATCGGTCGCATGAATGATAATGGGCAAAGGCTGCTGGAGCATTGCACTAGAAATGACCTATGTATTACAAACTCCTGTTTTAAAACGAAAGAGCTGCATAAGGTCACATGGAAACATCCAAGATCCGGTCATTGGCATCAGCTGGACTTCATTATCACACGGAGACAACATCTGAACCATACATCATTAACTCGAAGTTACCACAGTGCTGACTATGATACAGATCATTCTTTTGGTTGTTGCAAGTGTTAGACTGAGACCAAAGAGAATCTACACAGCTAAACACAAGTCTAGCCCCAGGATTAATATTATTAACACTCACGATCCTGGAAAGTGCTTTGAATTTCAACAGCAAATTGAAGACGCTTTCAATGATACATCAGAAAATTGTATAGTAAATGATAAATGGAGTAAACTTAAGGAAACTATTTATAAAACAGCGGTAGGGGTTTACAGCACTGTGGATCATAAGAGGCAGGACTGGTTTGCGGCAAACAGCGAGACTCTGCAGCCCTTGATTGATAAGAAGAAGAAAGCTCTCTTAAGAAACAAGGAAAGACCAACGCGTAACACTCTGAGTGACATAAGGCAAGCTAGGAAGGATGTGCAAAAGGCTGCTAGGCAGTGTGCAAATGATTATTGCATCAAATTATGTGAGTCCATTCAAATCGCAAGTGATAAGGGAAACATCAGAAGCATATATGACGGGATAAAGAAAGCCTGTGGTCCAATGATCAAAAGAAGTGCACCACTGAAAACCTTGACTGGAGAAATCATCACTGATAAGAAACAGCAGATGGATAGATGGGTCGATCACTATTTAGAACTTTACTCAAGTGAGACCAAGCTAGTGGATGATGCCCTCAACGCCATAGAGGCCCTGCCAACTCTTGACCACCTGGACACACTTCCCAATATAGCAGAAGTTAAGTGTGCTATAAATGAGCTTGCATCTGGCAAGGCTCCAGGTAAGGATGGGATTCCAATAGAGGTAATCAGGAGTGGGCAAGACACACTCGCTCTACAGATCCACCAGCTAATAGAGCTATGCTGGCGAGAAGGACAAGTCCCACAGGATTTCAAAGATTCAAACATCATAACGCTGTACAAGAACAAGGGCGATCGGAGCGACTGTAACATATAGGGGTATCTCACTTCTGTGTATTGTTGGGAAAGTATTTGCCAGAATTGTCGTGCGCAGACTTCAAGTCCTGGGAGATAAATCTACCCTGAATCACAGTGCGGCTTCCGTCAGAACCGGTGGTCTACCATTGATATGATATTCTCATTGCGACAGATGCAAGAAAAATGCCGGGAACAAAATCAGCCACTGTTTATTGCCTTCATCGACCTCACAAAGGCATTCGATTTGGTCAGTCGTGAGGGTCTGTTCAAAGCACTAAAGAAGATTGGCTGCCCACCAACTCTTCTGTCCATTGTGGAATCGTTCCACACAGGCATGAAGGGTATAATCAAGTTTGATGGCTCAACTTCAGAAGAGTTTGAAATCAAGAGTAGAGTTAAGCAAGGTTGTGTACTAACCCCCACCCTCTTTGGGATATACTTTTCACTTCTACTGAAATATGCCTTTCGTGATCAGGATGACGGTATATATATTCACTCACGCTCAGATTGTGGCCTCTATAATGCTCAGAGATTGAAGACCAAGACCAAAATTAGGAGGGTACTAATCAGAGAGTTGCTTTTTGCGGATGATGCTGCGATTACGACCCACTCTGAGGAAGAATTACATCTACTATCTGCATTCTCCAATGCTTTTTCTGAATTTGGTTTAACAATTAACAAAAAGAAGACACAGATTATGTCACAAGGTGCACATGATGTACCATCAATCTTTATTGACGACGCCAAACTGGAGATAGTAGACCATTTTACATATCTAGGATCAGAGGTAAATAGCAAACTATCTCTCGATCAGGAAATCAACATCAGGATTGGCAAGGCAGCAACAACAATGAATATGTTAGCAAAAAGAGTCTGGGAGAGCAGGAAGCTTACTGCCAAAACAAAAGTCCTCGTCTACCAAGCCTGTGTCCTTAGTACTGGACAACTTACTCACGCCAAGAGAAACGTTTAAACAGCTTTCATATGAGGTGTCTGCGAAGAATACTTGGTATTAAGTGGCAAGACAAAATCACAAATACTGAAGTATTGGAAAGATAAGGTTGTGTGACGGTGTATTCCATGCTCAGTCTTCGTAGACTTAGATGGATAAATCAAATCAAATCAAATCAAATCACCTTTATTAGGGTAAGAAATTGGGCGCGCAGGCCCGTCTTACATTCGGCCCTTCCAATCACTCGTCTTTCGTTCATCAAGAGCATTATACATTTACATAGGAAGAAAAATAAACATTGTGAAATGAATGTTGTAAACATAAACAAGGCTAATTACCATGTTATGAGGCCCATCTCCCACGTTCCCATACAGCACCCCACCCACACACACGCCCCCACCTACCCACACACATGCACACCAAGGGACACATACATACCCTACCAACCGACCCATCCCCCTCCCGCACATCCCCCCCACACTCCCCTCACCTGTTCCCCCAACCAAAAAGCACTCGCCACCCAGAAACATTCCCCCACCAACCCACATATCCCACGCCCACCCACATACACATCCTAACCCACACATCCTCTCCCCATCCACATCTCAAACCACCCATCCCCCAGCCACATGTCCATTGACCACATATTTCCCACCTGCGCACACAATCTCCCCCCTCCCCCACACACACACACATCTCCCTAACCACCACTACATCCCCAATCCACTCACACACACACCCCACCACCCACACATACATCCTCCACCCACCCATACATGCCTTAACCCAATCCCCCACTACACAATCCCACACCCGCACATCACATACATCCCCTACCACGCAATATTCCCGACCCACGCACCGCACACACACATATCCCTCACCAACACATCCCACACCCACATACCACCACACATCAACACCTACACACCACACACATATCCCCAACCCACATACCACACAATATTCCCACCCACACCCACACAGATACCTTTACCCATCCACCCCACATACCCCCACACACACACCACAAAAACCCCCCATCCACACACACATACCTCACCCACACAATATCCCTAACCAACACACCACACACCTCTCCCCACCCACACACGCATTCCCTACCCATCCACCAACACACACTCACTCACGAACACATCCTCCACTACGCACCCAACCTCAATCAAACATCTCTCGATCACAATACCCCTACCCACACGTATCCTCCACCCACTCACGCATCCCACCCCGACACATGCACATCCCTCACCCACCTACACATCCCTAAGCCACTCACACACCCCCACCCACACATTCCCCATCCACGCACACATCTCCCACCCACACACGCAAACATACTTCCCCCAACCACCACACATCCCCTACTCACCCACACATATACCTCACCCATACACACATTCCCCGCACCCATCACACACATCCCCCACACCACACACTATCCCCCACCCACACACATATCCTCACCCATACCACCACACCCCCACCCACACACCATGCACACATCCCCCACCAACACACCGCACACATATCTCAAACCCACACACCATACACTTCTCCCCACCCGGCCTTGCATCCCCAATCCACCGAACAGAATCCCCTACCCACATAACCCCGCCACCCACACATACTTCCTCAAACCACCCACACATCTCCACCCACATAAAAACACACACCCCACACCCGTCCCATACACATATCCTCCACCCATACACACATCCCCCACACCCATTCCCACACCCCTACTTTCATCCCCACACATCCATCCACACATCCCACCAACACCCACAAATATCACTATCCACAAAAACCCACACACCCCAACCCATCCAAACGCATACCCCCACCCCCCACATCCCCCACCCACACATATCCCCACACTCACACATATCCTCCACACACACTCACACCTCCTCACATACAAAATGTCTCACGTGAGCATTGAAACTAGTATGAACAAACTCCCACACTTTACTCACACACATACACTGACAATTGTCATGAGCAGTCTCATAAAAATGTTAAGCATGGAGAAAAATGTGTACATAAAAAGTATGTGGCGTAAACATAGTGATGCTCCCACACACAGAGATACACACAGAGAAGGCACACATACACACACACACACACACACACACACACACACACACACACACACACACATTCACTCTCATGCTTACTCATTCTGTCTCTCATTCACACTCATTGACTCTCTCACTCAAACTACAGTAATGTACATAAGTTTATATTATACATGATAAAATCAAATGGTATTTAACTGATAATATGACAGATGAGAATACACAAACATACGGAATCGCGTGTTACATAACATGCGTGTTACATAACATGCATCTGCTCAGCTCTCTCTCTCTCTCTCTCTCTCTCTCTCTCTCTCTCTCTCTCTCTCTCTCTGTATTCTTTCATATACACACACTCACACGCATACGCGCGCTCACACACACTAACACATCAACTCTCGAACTGTCTCACTCTCTCACACACAATCCTTCACACACACACTCACTCTCTCAATCACGCTCTCTCACACATACACATACGCATGAACGCATGCACGCACGAACGCACACACTCCCTCAATCACTCTCACACATACACGTACGAATGCATGCACTGACACATTCCCCTACCATTTCTCGTTCAATCACTCTCTCCACACACACGCACGCACACACACACATTCACTCTCTCACTCTCTCTGACACCCACTTTTCTCTCTCTCTCTCTCTCTCTCTCTCTCTCTCTCTCTCTCTCTCTCTCTCTCTCTCTCTCTCTCTCGCTCCCACACGCACATACATATATAGTGAACAATTATGGTTAAACAATTATAATGAACGATTATAATGAACAATTATACCAGTAAATGAATTATGGTGGCATATAGTCGGTATGGATTAGGTATTGAAAGAGTTTTCGGTTAAATCTGTAGGGACTCATTGGAGTTTTCAGATCTGGAGGCAGATCATTCCATAAGTGAGCACCAGAATAGGCGAAACATGTTTTGTATAGGTCCAATCTAGGCTTTGAGACATGTAACAAATTTAGGCGCTTGCTGTTCATTGCATTAGATTGAATCAGCGGCAGAAGATACTCTGGGGTATTTTGAGATATAATTTTGTTCACTAATTTGGCTTTGTTGAAAAGGAAGCGCTTTTGAAGTGGTAGAAGTCTTAGATGACTGTACAAATTATTACTTTCAACGTGCTTTATTCCAGAAACCAGACGAATAGCACGGTTTTGTAGAGAACATAGTCGTTTTAAATTAGATTTAGGGCAACCATCCCAAACTGTGGAACAGTAATCGAGATGTGATTGGATATAGCATGTATAGAATATTTTTCGTGTGCTTTCGTCCAGGAAGTGCTGAATTTTAGCAAGTTGGTAAACTTTTTGTGCTATTTTCTTGGTAAGAACGTGAACATGAGAGCTCCAGCTCAAATGGCTGTCAATTAAAAGACCTAGTGTTTTATGTTCGTTCACATTAACTATAGGTAACGTGCCCATGCGGAGTTCGAGCGGTGATCCAGTTATGGCTAGTGTCTGTAGTTTTTGTCTGGTCGTTATTAGCATGGATTAGGTTTTGTCGATGTTAATTTGCATGCGGTTTTCATTGCTCCATCTAGTAAGATTATCGAGTTCCTTTTGTAAAGAATTCTCTAATTCACTACGGTTTTCTTGACTAGTATATATAGTACAGTCGTCTGCAAATAGATCACAAGTTGTATTGATATATAAAGGAAGATCATTAATATAAACTGCAAAAAGCAGCGGACCTAGTATTGAGCCCTGAGGCACACCAATATTAAGCTGTGTGGGTCTTGATAGACAGTTGTTGAAGGACACGACTTGTTGTCTGTCGGATAGAAATGACGTAATTATGTTCACCATGTTGGTACTTATCTTCATTTGTTTTAGTTTTCTAATTAAAATAGGACATGTTAGGAGGATGGATGATGGTAGACTACCAAAGGACATCTTTTTTGGTGAATTACAGACGGGTAGGAGATCTCAGGGTCGGCCTCTACTACGATACAAAGATGTGTGTAAGCGGGACATGATTGATACAGGCATAGATAATGCACATTCGGAGCAAGTCGCCGCTGAACGTGTTGCATGGAGGGCAAACATCAGAAATGGAATAAAGACAAAAGAGAAAATGGTTGCAGTTAAAGCACACACAGAGCGTGAGAGACGTAAGATGGTGCACAATGGTGGAAATGACCATGTTTTCACATGCATCTACTGTGGGCAAACATTTGCAGCAAGAATTGGCCTTACCAGCCACACTCGCCACCGCTATGGTTCGTAGTTATTAAGCCTTTTTGAAGCACAATGTACCAAACTATCGCCTGTCAAGACGGAAAGGTGCCAATATGCCGTCATGACAAACGATAGTTTATTACATTGTGCTTCAAAAGGGCATAATAACTACAACTCATGGCTGTGGCGAATGTGACTGATAAGGCCAATTCGTGCTGTAAATGTTTGTCCACATTGGATGCATCTGGTCATTGGCACCATCATGCACCATCTTACGTCTCAGATGCGCAGTTTGTGACTTATCTGCAGTACATTTCCCCTTTGTCTTTATTCCATTTCTGATATTTGCCCTCCGTGCAACACGGTAAGTGGTGTTTTGCTCCCAATGTACATTATAAATGCCTGTATCAATCATGTCCCGTTTTCACACACTTTTGTATCGTAGTAGAGGCCGACCCTGAGATCTCCTTCCCGTCTGTAATTAACCAAAAACACAATGTCCTTTGGTATTCTACCATCATCGATCCTCCTAACGTGCCCTATCGATCTAAGTCCACGACGACTGAGTATGGAGAAAGCCATCACACAACCTGATCTTTCCAATACTTCAGTATATGTGATTTTGTCTTGCCACTTAATACAAAGTATTCTTCGCAGACACTGCCTATGAAAGCTATTTAAACGTTTCTCTTGATGTGAGTAAGCTGTCCAGGCTTCACTGCCATAAAGAAGAGTACTGTGGACACAGGCTTGATAGACAAGGACTTTTGTTTTGGCAGTAAGCTTCCTGTTCTCCAAGACTCTTTTTCTTAACCTGTTCATTGTTGTTGCTGTCTTACGAATCCTGATGTCGATTTCCTGATCTAGGGATAATTTGCTATTTACATCTGATCCTAGGCATGTAAAATGGTTTACTATCTCTAGTTCGGCATCGTCAATAAAGATTGATGGTACCCTGTCATGAGGTTATCGACAGGTTGACAGATAGAGGTGGCTGTGGTTGTGTCTAGAGTATGTCAGTGTGAATATTGTGTTAAAAGAGTGATCAACAAAGATGAATCAATATAGAACACCAGTCTGCGCACACAATATTTTAATTCGAAACAAACTCTATGCTGCAACATTCTTCAGGAAAATTCCACAATGAAATATATCTATATTGCATATGCACAGTTCCAGAACACTCAGAGTATATTTTAACACAGTAAGATCCTGCGACCACACTATTGCGTCTACAGGCCTCGCACAATATACTGATACGAACTTTTCTTCGTCCGTGAATCTGACCACCTCCTCTGAGTCTCTTCTCTCTGAACTCAGCTCCCCTCACTGGTCCAGAAATCAGAACTCCAGTATCTGGCTTAGCATCAGACTGAATGCTCTCGCTAAGTCTCCCTCACTTAGCCTCAAAATCAACTGTCCTGACTGCCACTGTCTTGGCTGGTTTCCCTCTCTCAGCCCAAACTCAACTCCCCTGAATGCCACTGTCTTGGCTGGTTTCCCTCACTCAGCCCAAACTCAACTCCCCTGAATGCCACTGTCTTGGCTGTTTTCTCTCACTCATCCCAAACTCCACTGTCCCTGCATTTGCCCAGACTTCTCTCTTTATTCACTCTTCACGGCACCTCCCAATAGACACAATTTAACCCCCAGATCCCCAACACACAATCTGGCGTCGTGGTCACATCAACACGTCACATAGGACTGACGTGTGTGTCTTTGTACCAGAAGTTTTCTCCATCATCCGAGGCAGCCCAATCCTATCAGTTCATGTTCTGGCAACGAATGCAGCTAAGTACTTTTGTGTTTTTGACATCGTACTGTTGTGTCCGACTACTTTGTTGGTTGTTGCCCTTCATTTGTCCTAAGTGTGGTTATTGTACGTTATATATTTATTCATATGTGGTCCAGTATTCGTCGTAATTTGGATATTTTTGCGATGTTTCTCGGAATTTTTGAGACAAAGCAAAAGTGATTCCTTTTGTACTATTATATTCTTTTAGGAAAGAGCCGCCATGTTGTCTTGTATTTTGCATTTTTTATCATAGAGAAATATAATATTCCACTGTTTTCACTCGTCAGATGTGTATGTAGTATTGGTTTTGGATTGCTTCTTTTATGTCCTTATATTTACAGATGATATTTGGTTTCTTTGGATATATGTGTATTGTTATGATTCTTGCGCGACATCTCCTATGTAGCTGGTTTTTCTGGTCTAATGCGCACTGTTCCGTTCAAACAGGCATGTGTCAATGTGATGTTAATTTAATTTCTCTGTAATCACCTGTTTGTGTGCCTTCAGCCTGTGCGTCTCGCGTCAAATAGGCATCATAAATTGTTTATCATTCACTTGTGTATATGTATATATGTATGTCTAACATTATTTTCAGGAACTTTCTACAGCTATCTTGTTACATATTCGAGTGGGTATAGGTAATATCTTCACCCCACCCCACCCCCTTCACTACTGGGCAAAAGGAAGTAGAGAGCAAGACTCGAACCCTACTAGGAATAGTGTCTCAAACTCACATTATAGACACGAGTAATTGAGTATAGAGTGATATTGTCAGTACTAATAATATACTTACAGAGTGAGTGTTTGAGTACTCTGTGAACTGGCACAAGGCAAGCAGCAGTGTCTTTATACTTACAGTTGCCTGACGAACAGCAACGTGTCCACAAGTACAAGAATGCCTTTTTAATGGCATATATTGAAGCAGGCGAACAGTTAGGCTTGACTGGCAGAGAATTACAGGAGTTTACAGAAGGAAAATTAAAAGAACAACAACAATTTATGAGAGAATTAAGAGATAATTTGAGGGAGAATTTGAGAGAGAATTAAGACAGAGTGAACATGACGCCAATCGTCCACAGGAAGAGAAGATAGCTGAAGCCAAACGTCTACAGGAAGAACAGAAGTATAATTCTATATGGAGAAGGCGATTGCACTCAAGAAAGTAGAGCTAGAGTCGATTGGACAGAGCTACGAAGGCAGAAGTCATTCTCACACTTCACATCGACTGAAACTGCCATACTTTACAGATAAAGATAATATTTAGGCATATCTGGACAGATACGAGGCTGCGGCTGATGCTTTATGCATTCCATACTATATGGAATGTAAAGTGTTGAAACTAATTTGGCATTCCTTCTCTTTTTTACAACCCATTCTAAGTGAAGTGCAAAAAGTTAATAAACTGTTTGAATCTAAAAATGTTGATAAAGTTAAATTACTTGACGATCTCACATTGCTATGTCACTCAATTGGTAAAAGACTTATATTGCCAATGTCTAAAGTTGATTTGTTCACTTGCACTATAGAGAGCTATTTGGCTCCTAAGCCATAACTGGGATACCAAATAGAATCAAAAATTTATGGTTTATAAACAAAAGGACTGTTCACAGAAAATGAAGAGAACAACTTAAGAAAGCGCTGTCAAGATTTTCTTGTCTCATTATTCAAGCAATTAAAGCAGAGACTTCATGAAAATTTAGATGTATTGAAAAATATTTCATTCTTTTCTTTTAAAAACATACTTCAGCCAGTAAAGGACATACATGAATATTGTCACGTTATGACATGTTTCGGGGCTGCTGATAATAGTTTGGCGGAAGCAGAATATCAGTTAACCAAAATAAATTTGAGTGACTGGACAAACAAAACAGAAACTGAAGCATTTCGGAGGGAAGCAAGACAATATAAAGATGTCTCCATTCTGTAAACGCTTTAAATGTGCGATGTCTGCCATGATACTACCCCATTGAAATGCTGAGGTGGAAAGAGTTTTCAGTACTATGAATTATATACAATCTAAACTAAGAAATGGGATGAAACTTGACCTCTTAACTGCTATCTTGACAATAAGATTTGGCCTGATGAGAGTAGGAAAATGCTGTTCAACTTATCAGCTCCATGATCGTGTATTAAAAGAAACTGGAACAGCTAACGCATACCAGAGTAATTTTGAATCTGAAGCTTCAACTTCATCATCATCCAAGCTAAATTTAGCCACATCATATCAGTCGACTCGTCGCGCTATCGAGAGCAATTTGCCTAATCGGAAGCCGGCCGCGTGTTAGAAAATATCACGTGGTAAGTAAACCTCCATTAGACACCCAACGTTCAAATTGAGCAGCTTGGAAGCCGCCAAGACTATCAAGATTATGCAAGAAGAAAACGTGTGTGCTAGCCGCAGCACAAAGCCAGACCCTGAAGAAACATTAAAGGAAGCTACAACTTCTATACCAGATGAATCCGCTCCCGTCACTCAACCGACGTCAGAGGCTACAACTTTAATTGAATCCAGCAGCAACCGTGAAGCTGTCAACAGCACTAAGACGAAGCAGCCCAGTTTACCAAAGACCTCCACATCGGAGGAAACCACAACAACTGAGGTCTTCACCGGCAAATTACTGCTAAAACAGCCAAGTGTGGGAGAAGCCAAACTGTCGGCGCTACCAACAGACAAGATAATCAGTATGTTGGAAAACGAGCTGAGAAGAAACAGCATCTACCAGCTGCGCAAGACACCTGATGGAGTAGTGGTCTCCATCAACAAAAACCCAAAGACCACAGCACTTATGCAGAAGATTGCACAAGAAGAGAAGGCCGACATCAAACTACCCCACGGCATCACAGTAGAAGCTGCCGGGCACAGTATCATGAAACAATGGGCCATTAAACGTGTAAAGACCCATCTCACCAACGACCAGATCAGGGAGATGCTGACCAGAGAGAACAAGAAACTCAAGATCACCAGTGCTGAGAGGATCATCGGCAAGAATAACATCCCCTCCACAGTCGTCATCGTAACATCGGAGGACCGAGTGATCCCTCAATTCATCAGATGGGACAAGAGAGACCAAGTTCCAGAGCACTACATACCGAGAGTGCTGCAGTGCTCTAAATGCCAGAAGTTTTGGCACACCCGCGTCACCTGTAAGTGTGATGTGGAGGTATGCAGATACTGCTCTGAACCTCATCCATACAGTCAGTGCCAGCATGCAAAGATTGACAATGACTTCAGGGGGCCTAACACAAACAGAAAATGCGCCAACTGCCCCGGCAACAACGGCGCCAGATTCCTCGGCTGCCCCTGCCAACAAGACAGCAAGAAAGCCTTGAAGATCGCCATCAAATCCAACTTGGACGAACTGAAGCAAGTTCAGCAGAAGATTGAGCACGATGTCGCTCGTATGGCTGCTATAAAGGCTGAGACTGAAGAACAATTATCAAAAATACAAGAAGTGAAAGAAAAGACAGAAGATACTCTTCAAGAGATATTGAAACCGCTCAAGACCAAGACAGCCAGACCAAGACGAACCAGAAGATGCAAGACCACACACAGAAGAAAAGCAACAGATGAAGAACGATATTGCTCACCACCGGGATCGAACTGGCGACCACTGAGAAGATTCGAAGGCAACCCAAGACGAGGAAATAGGAGGAACACCAGGAGAGGCGACAACTGGTAAACTCCTTGGGAAAAAAAAACAGCACCATAAGAAGGGATGGGCACATAACAACGCCATGCCTCAACAAGTGGGCAACTATGTCCAGACATGAAAAACCTAACGTAAAAGAAATGAACACAATCAACCCATCAGAAGCCGGGAAGCTGACAACAAGCAGCCTAATGTACGAAAGACAAACTACAAGCTACACCATAAATACCCCAAATATAGCCAAGTCGAAAACTCAGGCTGAAAGGGGGTATTCGTACCAAAAATTGGATTGGATTGGCAATTTATCCAGTGGATCTTGTGAGACAGACATCAGTGAAGGTGAGGACATGATTAAAGTAAGTTACATCGATATCTATGTAATTTCTTACTTTCTCAATCTGGATATTTTTTTTTTTTTTTCTAAGATGATTACCAACACAATCTAGATATTTCCAGATGTTGTTTGTTCCGTTTCTAGATGTTTTCTGTCAAAGAAAAGTGGCAACCCTTCAGTGATAATGACTTATTAATCAGATATTTTTCATCTTCAGAAATGATGTATTTGCTTGGGCTACTGTGCTCTAATGACAGTCGTTTCTGTTGAAAATACAAAGAATATCATGAACAGACAGAAACATCAATGTGCAAATCTCAATAGAAACAAATGAAAACCGTAAACTACTTAGAGACATTAGACGAAGACAGTCAAGATATATTGGACACGTTATGTGAAGTAATAAATTCAATAACTTCGTGGCAACTGGCTCAATAGAGCAGAGAGGGCCAAGGGCAAGGCAGGGAAGTAAATATCTAGATGACTAATTAAAATAGGACATGTTAGGAGGATGGATGATGGTAGACTACCAAAGGACATCTTTTTTGGTGAATTACAGACGGGTAGGAGATCTCAGGGTCGGCCTCTACTACGATACAAAGATGTGTGTAAGCGGGACATGATTGATACAGGCATAGATAATGCACATTCGGAGCAAGTCGCCGCTGAACGTGTTGCATGGAGGGCAAACATCAGAAATGGAATAAAGACAAAAGAGAAAATGGTTGCAGTTAAAGCACACACAGAGCGTGAGAGACGTAAGATGGTGCACAATGGTGGAAATGACCATGTTTTCACATGCATCTACTGTGGGCAAACATTTGCAGCAAGAATTGGCCTTACCAGCCACACTCGCCACCGCTATGGTTCGTAGTTATTAAGCCTTTTTGAAGCACAATGTACCAAACTATCGCCTGTCAAGACGGAAAGGTGCCAATATGCCGTCATGACAAACGATAGTTTATTACATTGTGCTTCAAAAGGGCATAATAACTACAACTCATGGCTGTGGCGAATGTGACTGATAAGGCCAATTCGTGCTGTAAATGTTTGTCCACATTGGATGCATCTGGTCATTGCCACCATCATGCACCATCTTACGTCTCAGATGCTCAGTTTGTGACTTATCTGCAGTACATTTCCCCTTTGTCTTTATTCCATTTCTGATATTTGCCCTCCGTGCAACACGGTAAGTGGTGTTTTGCTCCCAATGTACATTATAAATGCCTGTATCAATCATGTCCCGTTTTCACACACTTTTGTATCGTAGTAGAGGCCGACCCTGAGATCTCCTTCAGAAAAGGAAAAAAGTATCTTATACAATAAGTCACAATCATTGAATGTAAGAAAGAGAGTGCTGAAGTGTTATTACCTGTTTTACTGTATGGCAGTGAGTCTTGGAATGTAAATAGCGAAATTAGGAAGAACTTGAAAGCAACAGATGTTTGGTTCCTGAGACGAATGTTGATCATTCCTTGGACTGCCAAAGTAACCAACAACGATTTCATGGAAGAGGATAATGAAACTAGAACATTATATACAACAATAAGAAAGACCAAAAACTTTTTTTTGTCATTTGATGAGAAAAGAGTCATTGGAGAACATCGTGACGACTGGAAAGATCGAAGGAAAGAGAGGCAAGGGCAGACCAAGAGAAATGATGCTGGGTGGATTGAGGCGGTGACATGGAGGAATATCAGCAGCAGAGTTGACCCAGAACACCAAAGCCGGAGATATGTGGAGAGACATGAACGCTGGCATGGCACTGTTTGATGATGATGATTACAGTATCCTTTGTTTATTCCAGACGCCTGCGTATCCAGCTATCAACACTGTCCCATCTACATAACTCACATTGTTTATATTACAACCTCCAACCGTATTCCTGATCTATCTTAATGAATCAAACAGATAAGAATAAATCCGATACATTCTAAGGGACCTTCCATCTGAAACTATTTCCCTTGATACATTTGTGCATTTATTGCTGCCCCTTTGAGTAACGCTATCTATGATTAAAGCGATTTTAATTAACAGACAGTCTTGTTGGCGCCTTTCTCTGCCCGTATACCTCTATAGCAGTGCCCTAAAATGTTCGGTAATAACGCCCGCCTTTGTAACCCACGCTTGTGATAAAACTAGCTAATTTTATCCGTGTGTGTATAGTGTTAGAAGGCTTGACAAACTGATGTAATTTTGCCACCGTTTGTGTATCCGACAACTGGGCAAAGCTGTATAATTTTACAGGCGTGTGTGAGTGTGTGTCACAGAGCATGAACATAGCGTTGTCATTTTAATGACCGGTCCGTGTGTGCCCAAGCTGGGTAATTTTATCCGACTGTCTTTGTATTTGTATCTCTTGCCAGTGTCCAGATTAGGTAATTTTATCCGTCTGTCTGTATTTGTATATACAGACGGACGGATACAATTACATAGTCTTGACAATGCATACACGTCAAGACTAGATAGTTTTATCCCTCCGTCTGTATTTATGTATCATGCCGGTATCACGACTGGGTAATTTTATTCGTCTGTATTTGAGTATCATGCAGTGTCAAGACTAGGTAATTTTACCATTATGTATGTATTTATCATGCAGTGACAAGACTGTAAATTTTATCGTTCTGTCTGTATTTGTGTATCATGCAGTGTCAGGACGTAATTGTATCCTTCTGTCTGTATTTGTGTATCATACAGTGTCAAGACTAGGTTATTATATCCGTCTATATATGTATATCATGCAGTGTCAAGACGTAATTGTATCCGTCTGTCTGTATTTGTGTATCATGCCAATGTTACCAGTGTTTTATTTATAGCTCACAGAATTGACAGATTGAGGTAGTCTTTCCGGCATGCTGCTGTTTGTCGCCATTTATATACAGATTGAGGTAGTCTTGCCGGCATGCTGCTGTTTGTCGCCATTTATATACAGTTTGAGGTAGTCTTGCGGGCATGCTGCTGTTTGTCGCCATTTATATACAGGCTGAGGTAGTCTTGCCGGCATCCTGCTGTGTGTAGCCATTAATATTTGATGAATCAACATACATGTGTCCTGAAACAGTCTCCAGTTATGAGCCTGTGATGTGATAGGACCATTACACAACATCTAGTTTGAGAATGGAGGTGGAGGCAGTCACTGCGGCGTCCGCTTGCTGAAGTATAAATAACATACACATGTGATTGTAACGGACTCACAGAGAATGCTGAGTAGGGGGAAATGTCTGCTGTGTGCAGGGTGGCATGCTTCAATTACTAATTCAATGGTATGGAGCATCCGTTGGATCTTTTCCTCACAGGATGCCTGTGTGTTGGGAAACGAGCAGGAGGACAAGTTGGTCGGGTCTGCACAGCTGGATGAGTTATTGATGTACGATACAGCAGATGTGGTCAGCACCCTTTGGTATTGTGTTTATAGTATGGAAGAACAGATACACCATCATTGCGTGGAGAGAATGGTTCGACAGGGAGTGACCTGAGAATCTGGCCGATACTCAATGTCGAGACTCTTCGCTGATTGTTGAATATTTGGACGGAGCACGTGTGGGAATATCCTGAGTGATGTAATGTCGGTTCTTAACTCCTCAAAGAACAGAGGACAATCACATTGTGTAGGCTTGATTGTACAGAGGAATAGCTGGCCAACCTTTCCCTCATTTAGTGAGCGTCGAGCCCTCGACAGACTACGCTCATGATATCAGCGCAGATGCCTGTCAACTTAGCGAACACACTAGCTCTTATATGTGTTAGCTTATTCTGTTATCACCCTGGAACACGTTTGTTTCTTGTTTTGTTATTTCAATAAACATGTAAAACAGCACGATAACATGTACAACCGTCAAATTTATTGATAAAAAATATCAATAAGTAGTTCGTCATTGACGGCTTACAGCAAACAGCGAAATGACATTACTGCACATTTCCTGACTTCGCTCATTTATCGTTGTTTATCTATCAGCACTTTTCAAACTGTCGTCACTGCCTTACTATTCTTGTATTCTTGCACCGAGATGCCGGCACGCCATCTTAGTTTGACGCCATTTTCAATCGTTGAATAGCAGTCGTTCGGTGGGCATCGATTTTGACACCCCCCATTGAACCACTGTCTAAGCCCTTCCAATCCTCAACTGTCAGCTTCAGAGTTGCAACCCCAATTCCTGCAAGTTGAAATCTATTCTAGCCCCCTTCACCGAAATCAGGTTGTATATAATCAGTTGCCATGGTCGTTACTTCCCTATAATCTGTCAGTCTAGACCAGTAATCTACAATCTAAGTAAGAATGGTACAGTGCGATTGTATTTCCTGAAGGTTTGTTGTTTACTTATTTCTCTTTCTACATTTTGCAAATTTCCTTTTTTTCCACTTTATTATCCCCCTCTAGAGCATAGGACAGGAATTCACTCCCATCCATACCTATGAAATGCAACTCCGTCCATGTCCACCCCATTTTATACATTTATGTTTCTACTTGTCTTCTCCGTGTTTATGTGTCCTTGTATTTCTTTGTCTTGTGGATTCCAGGAGAAGGCCTCTCTACTTACACTATTATCTGATTTTTTTCCCCCCTGTCAATGCATGACATGTCCGTCTCCAAAGTCTTTTCTTCACCCCTTGGGTCACTGGTATTTGTTTAGTTATCTCCAGAACTTCAAATTGGTGACTCTATCATGCGATGTTATTTCGTCTGTTTTCCCAGGCACCAATTAGCAAATATCTGCAGTTTATTTGCTTTAGTTGTTCTCAATTTTGCAAGTGTAACATTGTTATTTATGCATTCCGTGCTGCCCACATATACTAGCAACCATACAAATGAATTGGTCACGATATCAGATACACTACTATTGAACAACAACAACAACAACAACAAACAACAACAACAACAACATCATCATCATCATCATCATCATCATCATCATCACATAGCATATCCTATGCAGAAAGTTGCTCTCTTAATGTTACAACATTTTGGATTATGTTCAGTTCTCCTGCCTCATTTAATTGTTGTACATAACGTTTCTGCCATGTCCCGTGGCCTTGGTCGCGCTGATCGACTCCTACCGCCTCTCCCAGCAACCATGCTTCCGTCATAGATTCTGTCCAAACCGCTGAAACATTTAATATAGCCACAGGTCTGTGTCGTGTCCTCCTTTACAGTGTCGTCCCTGGAGTGAAGAGAGTCGACACCCACATTATAATATTTTTTTCCTCTCAATATTCTGGAGAATCCACCAGCTTCCGTCCAACACACTCCATCAGCCTATGGACACCTTTTCCTATCACTCTCTCACTGTCGTACTATGCCCCCTTCTCATACTTCCCCAACGCAACATACTCAACAACTCTTGCTTCTAAAGATTAATAAAGATTAATTTATTAAAAGAAAAGTGTAACGTATATGAGACGTGTATGTTAAGAAAATGTGTGACGTGTTCTATAAAGTGTGTAGAATCGGACTCTCAGACAACAACCCAGTCAGCTGATTCCAGCAAGGATAGACCACAGCACGTTACGTCAGAACATGTACTTCTCACCCAGCGCCGAAACCATCCTGCTGGATACTGATTTGCCTCTGTAGACCTCTGGTAATCCCATTTCATGAACATCCGAAATAGACACCGGTGGTATAAACAGTTAATCATGGACCGGTTGCACTCTACACAATGTCCGTTCCTATCGTTCATAAAAAAATGCACAAGTCCTTTGTAGTGTGTACACAGATTAATGTTAATTGTTACTGTACTGGATCCTCCCTCGTGTCTATCTAGCCTCAAGTATCAAGTCTTGTGTTCTATTACACGAGATTATATCACACTATGTAATTATTAGACTTAATGTTTTCAGTTCGTTACTACTGCCTGATGCTGTGTGGTGCATCAGTACGCATCACTCTCTTTGGTGAATCAACTTCCTTCTAGCTTTAGTTACGTTCTGTATGCAACTTTAGTGACTCTTGAACTGGTGTTCTTCCCTTTTGGATTTGATTTTTTCCCAAAAACTTGTTGAGTTTCCTTGGATCTGGTAGGGAACCTAGGATAGAAACAACACATCTGGTGATAGTACTAGTCACTGATCCTTTCGGCTGAGTGTAAGCCTATCACCTTGCTTAATGATCTTTAGCTAACTAGAATTAGTCATAGAGCAGATTAGCTACCCACCTAGAGCCGAATCAGGCTATGACAAAGAAAAAATCAGCAAACAGAATGCGGAACCCCGCCCACCAGGGACACCTACGGGAAGATCCCAATTATCCCTCATTACTCAATTCTCAACTAGTAAAGCTTATCAACACTTCACTAATCTATTCTTAACTAGCAGAGTTAATATCACTATTCTACTCTAACTAGTTTCCACTAACAGTGCTAATCATCACACTATAGTTTAACAAGGCCACAGTCTATATTAATAAGAACTAATATTATAATAGGTTATACCTTAAATGGCACTACTGCAGTCCTATCAATCATATCTACATCTGCCATTATAGGCACGTGTAAAATTAAATCACTAATTAACACACGGTAGATATTATTTCCACTAAGCACTGCAGTGCCCTGGCACTCTGACTAGAGCATTTTTCAAGTCCACCCTAGTTGATCCCAACTCGGGTTTATATGGCAAACTACCAAAGTTGGCCACGTGACGTTATCCTTTATGCCCCACACAGGTGGCACAGTGGCAGATCATCCCTTGTCAGGAAACTATTTTCCTGGCTTAAGTCCTGTCAAAGTTGTCAGTAATAGTTTAGATTCTCAAAACAAGCCAGCGAGTTTCTGTCGAGTTACAACAAAGAGTTGCAAATAACCCCATCAATCCTCTCGATGTGCCGGAAACCAAGAATTGACAGATGCACTGTTTTCTCCCTAGTCGAGCACTTCCGACCTGTTGATAAACTGTCAATCTTCTGTTCCGTGGTGACAATCCCAGCAGCCATTTCCGTCTGATGTCCGGCAGTATAGATGACAAACGGAACCATTCCATATCCTAAGCCGACAATCATATGTGATTCTAACTGTTAATGAACTGCCAACTCGATGTATCCATTCCTTCTCACTCACCACCAAATGTGTTTATGGGCTGACACGATGTAACCTGTGCAGCTGTGTTTACTCTGTTAGTACGACTTTTGTGGCCTAGAGAATATACGCCACGCAAACGTCGGTATTATTAGCTGGTTAACTCATGGCGCTCGTGACAGTCTGGCCACATGGAATGATCGAGACAAGAACATAGAGCTGATCCACGAATCTGGCGATCGTCTGAGATGGCGAAACATGACCAATCAGATTGGTACCATGGAACATGATGATGATGATAATGGTGATGATGATTTCAATCTCGGCAACATGGTGATGTTTGTGAGCTGCTTGTCTTAGACATCTCATATCTTGTAGAATTTAATAGACATATGTTTCTTCTTCTTCTTCTACGATATTATATGCACTTTTCTGTAGCACTAAAGCTAGAAGACCTTGGTTTCTTTATTAATGTTGAAATGGTTCGTGACTCACATTTGTATGTTACCACGGTACAGTTGCATGTTCTCAAAGCTTGTACTTTCACTTTTTTTTTTTACTGTTGTTGTGCCGGGAGACTCGGGTTCAAATCCTCGGTATGGTGTGGATTGTTTTCTGTCGGGGGCAAAACGCAAATCCTAACCAACACAATTTGCGGCCTCAATTCCTCAGGCTCACGATCCCCCATGCCCTACTCTGCAAGGTACTATGGGCAGTACATGCCAGTTTTATAGCTGTGCCGTAGATGATTACTACTGCTTAATCTCTAATTTGTTGTGGCCAGCCTTCGTTTGACTAATTTGGAACAATCCCTATTGCTGGTGATTGAGTGGCAGAGATAATTTGATTATTGTGGCATTTCCCATTTTTCACTATTGGCTGAATGTTGGTTGCATTTAGGGCAGTACAGGGACGGAGTGGCTAGACGCACCCATGCATGCCCGATGCTCATCGGTCGAATTTCAGGTGGACTATGAAAATTGACTTGGACTTTCAGGTGGAACCAACCTACAGTGGGCTTCCAGATGGACACAGCCTACAATGGATTTCCAGGTGGACCCAGCCTATAATGGGCTTTTAGGTGGACTCAGCCTACAAAGGGCTGCCATGTGGACCCAGCCTACAATGGATTTCCATGAGGGCCCAGCCTACAGTGGGTTCCGAGGTGGATCCAGCCTTCAATGGGTTTTTAGGTGGACGCAGTCTACAATGGGTTTCTAGATGGACTCAGTCTACAATTGGCTTCCTGGTGGACTCAGCCTACAATGGGCTTCCATGTGGATCCAGCGTACATTAGACCTACCAGGAAATGTCTTGGGGCGTGACAACGACTGGCGTGATTGTGACCGCGTGACCTCTCCAGCGCCGATCTTTCTATACAAATATAGGTCATACCTGAATGATGAACGGACTGTGCCAACGAGTTATGTGATGGTGATGGTAGATCAGACACAAACAATGGCGATCACTAGGAATGACCACTGATACTTAAAACAGAGAGTAAATCCCGGGGGCCTGATAAGATCAGCGTGGAAGAAATTATAACTTGGTTAACTGGGTATACAAGTCATAACACATTTGTTGAATGGTATCTGTAACAAGCCGGTCTCCCTGACCAATGAGTTAACGACATTGTTCGTAATCCCGTATATCCACGTGGGGAAAACAGCTGCTGCGAGAATCGGCAGCGGTTCGCGCCACGCTGGTAACTTACGGGAGTATGTGAGCCGGTCGTTCAGAAAGCAATGGCAAACTACTGAACGTAAAGCTTGCCTAGTACATTAACAGCAGCTGAAAAATGCTGGTGTTAACCGCAACTGCAGGGTTATGATTCGGTATCCATTAAGTCTGGAGTGATCCTTACTTGGTTTTGGGAGTGGGACCAGGTAGCTATGCAGCCAATCGTGGGGTATTTCCGCCGTATTGATGCTTAGGTTGAAACAAAGAGCCATCTCCTCCAAGTCCCCATTATGTATGTTACTCATATGGGAGTACCTTACTCCATCCGGACCTGGCGCTGTGTCTTTAGCCCACTTCAGTACCCGTCTAATATCCTCCACCTTAATCTCACAGTCCTCCTTCCTAGTGACCCGTGCCAGGGCTTCTCTAACTTTATCTTTAATAGCTCTATCTTGCTGATCCGTCTGTTTTAAAAATCGTGCAAGAAAAGCCTCCCATTTGTCCTAGTCAGTTGTCATAGGTCGGTTGTTATCATCATAAACGGTACAATGTGTACCAGGCATCGCCTGTGTCTTCATCTGCCGGGGCAGCCTCCAGAATTTTCCCAATGTCACATCCCCACCGACTTCATTGATAAACTGTTCAAATTTAATCCTTTTTGCCTCTGCTGCCTGAAGTTTAAAATACTTCACCTTTACTTTTTTATGTCTTTCAGCCTCTTCCAATTCTGTGTCAACTGAATTGGTTGCCCTCCGCACCCTCTGCCAATGCCTAATGGCCGCCCTCTTTTCCCTCCATGAATTCCCCACCTCTGGTGACCACCATGATGGTTGGGTGAAAATTCTTCTTATTGGTTTAGATCTCCCCTGTGATCTAAGAGGGAAGAGTGGTCGCAATCATAACTGAATGCTCTGCGAGCTCTTATAGCATAAAAACTGTGCTGGACTTGGGTATCAGTACATAACAGGGGAAGTGGTCACTTCCATGGTCTCTAAGGACACTCCATTTTATGTCTGATGCCGCCTCTTGGGATACAAGCGCCAGGTCGATGGCCGTGCCTGGTTCCCCTGGTCTCATTGCTAGCCTAGTGGGACAGTTGAGAAATTACGTTAAATCTGCGGAAATGTGGTTTATAGAAGAATGATGAGAAGACAGTGGAGGGAAAGAAATAGTAATGATGATATCCTGGAAGAAGTTCACTCACAAACAGAACTGTATACTCTCATAAAAGGAAGATAGTCCAGATTCACGATACAAGGAAAGGTGGAGTATGCCGTCACAACCAGAAGGTTAAAAGTGTAGAGAGGCAGGGGGAGACCAACGAAGAAGATTCCGAGCAGTTTGACATCCCGGTATACCGGACATGAGCACCAGAAATATATGGAAGCGCAAGAGACAGAAGGCTATGACAGACTTGATCACCAATGCTGACGGCATTACCTAGAAGAAGTTTGATATGCCAAATATACCCTAGGGCGTATAAAACTGTCCTTGATTTTACTTAATATGTATTAGTATTGCGACACTTCGCTGGCTGTTGATGATGAGGACAGAGCACGTATAGCAATGTTGCTGTGATGTCTTGACCCAACTCAACTCAACTTACTGTGCAGTTTTGACATTTGAAAATACTAAATGCCAAATTGTGTAGAAAAGAGGAACAGGAGGTTTTGTTGTCAAAATAGGAAAGTAGAACTATACCCTTTTAACATTATGTAGGATTTGTATTATTAATGTTTGTGCTGTCCCTGATAAATATGGTGAAAGGCAAACGTCGAACGCACGTGATGTGATGTGATTTGATGGATGTATTCTTATTTTTATTCTGAGTTATCATTTATCTTTATACATTTTATATATCATTTCTTTTCATGTAAAAGGGAAATTTGGCTTATATTTATAAGGCGTAATACATTATTATGTGTTTGTTGTTTGCAGATCGCTCTCTCTCTCTCTCTCTCTCTCTCTCTCTCACTCTCTCTCTCTCACTCTCTCTCTCACTCTCTCTCTCTCGCTCTCTCTCTCACTCTCTCTTTCTCCCTCTCTCACTCTCTCTTTCTCTCTCTCTCACTCTCTCTCTCTTTCTCTCTCTTTCTCTCTCTCTCTCACTCTCTCTCTCTCACTCTCTCTTTCTCTCTCTTTCTCTCTCTCTCTCTTTCTCTCTCATTCTCTCTCACTCTCTCTTTCTCTCTCTCTGTCTCTCACTCTCTCTTTCTCTCTCTCTCACTCCCTCCTTCTCTCTGATCTCTCTCTCTCTCTCTCTCTCTCTCTCTCTCTCTCTCTCTCTCTCTCCCTCTCTTCCGTCTCAGTATTAACGAAAGAGATCAGAGAGACGGAGGGAGGGAGAGAGAGCGAGAGAGATCAGAGAGAAGGAGGGAGGGAGAGGGAGAGAAAGAGAGAGAGAAAAGGAGAGAAAGGGGCCAGCAATATGCACACGATACCCCTAGGTTATCATAAAAAGTACAAACCCCCTCCCCACCCACCCTTCCCCCTTTCCCCGCATTTTTCTGTCTGTCTTAACGATATACCGTTAAACACTCTCCCCCCCCCCCCCCCCTACAAAAAAATAAAAATTCATGTCTGCCATAACGGTATATCATAATTCAATTATGTCATTATGTTATTCATTCATTCATTCATTCATTCATTCATTCATTCATTCATTCATTCATTCATCCATTCATCCATTCAGTAGCATGTCCTTTGCAGAACCTCGCTACCATAACAACCTTCTGGAAAACCTCTCGATAAAAAGCAAGATGTCCCGCATCCGATACACCCACTGGAGATCATATGCCACAACTTGCACCAATCTTCTCTTTGGCCTTCCTCTTCCTTTGGGGGTTATTGGAATGAAGAAAGTTCTCTTCCAATCTCTTGGCCATATACCACATTTGCATATCTTTTAAAATAATGCCTGATAGAGTTGTATGCTTTCTTCTACTCCCACTTTAATTAGTTCAGCTGATATCTCATCACATCCTGCTGATATGCTATTCTTCAGGTCTATACTGCCCTTGCAATTTCATCTAATGAGGGTTCACATTCTGTCTCTGCTGTCATTGGTCATGTATTTTATTTATATCGTCACATTCATTCATATCATACATTCCACTGCAGTATTCCTGCCATCGTTCTAGATTTTTTTTTTTTTTTGATTCTGTTAGGGCAGTGGTTCTCAACCGGTGGGGAATTTCCCCCTCCCCACCATTTCCAGGGGGGGGGGGGGGATGAAGACAATTTCAAGATCGCGTTAATACAAGAACCGATTACTTGATAATGTTTTTCCCTTCATACTTTACAGTTATGTACGTCTCATCCTTCTAACATTCATTTTATAAAGTAAGTAGACCCACAAATCATGTTTTATGTGAATGTCTAGACTTGTTTTAGTATATGCTATTAAATTTACCTTCAATTTTTACGTATACTGTGTAGGGGTGGGGGATTTTTAGATAGAAAATATGAAAAGAGGGGGGGGGGGAATGACGTTCTGAAAATACTGTGAAGGGGGCACGGGCCAAATTTTTGATAGGAAAGGGGGGGGGGTGGCTTTCTGAAAATATAGTGAAGGGGGGCTCGGGCCAAAAAAGGTTGAGAACCACTGTGTTAGGGCATTTCCCAACTTGTCACAGATAACATTTAATTGAGGCTGAACATTCCTTGTCAATAACTTCATTTCTTTGAATATTTGGAAATCTCGTCCACTCGTATGATATTATTATATTCTAGTACAACATACTTGTATATATTGGTTTTTGTCCCTTCTTGTATTTTCTTTTGTTTTTTGTCGTGTTAAAGATGTATCACTCATCCTGCTGTTACCTGTTTCTTCTCCTTTCTGTTTCAGTTCCCTTCGTTGTTTTATTAATTCTAACGTGTCTGATGTAATCCATGGCTTACGTTGGTTATTCTTGGTCGGAATTAAATCTTTGACTACTGTTATCAAGATATTACTAGCGTGTACTGCCAATTCATTAGGTATCATCTCCCCCCTGTATACACACCAAGACCTCAAAAGGGTTCTTCACTTCTATGTTGTATGCGTCTGGTATTTGTATGAGATCCAACCTTTATATCTATCATAACGGTATACCATAGTTCAATTCTACCACAGAGCGATACCGTATACTTCAATTCTGCTATAATTGTATACCATACTTTATATCTATCGTAACGATTTACCATAGTTCAATTCTGCCATAACGGTACATAATACGTCAAGTCTGTTATAACGGTATACCACCATACAGCCAGTCTGTCGTAACAGTATACCATGTTTAAAGTCTGCTATAACGGTACATCATACTCAATGTCTGTTGTAACTCTTGCAATTAATCATAACCCCTTCCCCACGCATTTTCCCCTGTGTCTGTCATAGCGGTCCACCATATTCCAAATCTACCACAACGGTCCACCATATTCCAAACCTACCATAACGGTCCACCATATTCCAAATCTACCATGACGGGCCACCATATTCCAAGTCTGTAATAACGGTCCACCATATTCCAAATCTACGATAACGGTCTAGCTTATTCCAAAACTGCCGTAACGGTCCACCATATTCTTAATCTGCTATAACGGTCCGCCATTTTCCAAATCTGCCGTAACAGTCCACCATATTCCAATTCTGTCCTAACGGTTCACCATATTCCATGTCTGTCCGAACGGTCCACCATATTCCAAATCTACGATAATGGTCCAGAATATTCCAAAGCTGCCATAACGGTCCACCATATTCCTAGTCTGCTATAACGGTCCACCATATTCCAAGTCTGTCCTAACGGTCCACAATATTCCAAGTCTGTCCTAACGGTCCACAATATTCCGAGTCTGCCCTAACGGCTCACCATATTCCAAGTCTGCCGTAACTACGCCTGCCCATTTTAAAATCTGAGTCTAACTTAACTATATGATTCCGGCTCTATCCTGTTTAATAAACAATGGATATTATTTGCTCACATTTGTGTACAGTGTATATATATATTATATGCACGTTGTTAGGTTTGCAAATTATTTCCCTCGTTTGAAAAAGGCAGCGCCGACATAAAACTGTTTTTGTTTACGTCAATCATGTATGCTTGCGTTATTGCATGTAAAAAAGCGTATATCCGGGTTGTAATTCTAGATATTCGCAAGGCAGCGATTTGTATAAAGTGCACAAATGTTATTCGTATCATAGAAAGTTAGATTGAAATTGAAACTTGTTACCTCACAGAATCCTCATCGTCGGCGTTATCACCATTTTCATCGTTGTCATCATATTTATTGTCATCATTGTAATTATCTTTACTGTCATCATTTTCATCATTGTCATCTTTACTGTCGTCATTGTTATCACTGTCACCATTTTCATTGTCAAAGTTGTCATTGTCATCATCTTTATTGTCAAAGTTATCATTGTCATCATCTTTATTGTCAAAGTTATCAGTGTCATCATCTTTATTGTCAAAGTTATCATTGTCATCATCTTTATTGTCAAAGTTATCATTGTCATCATATTCATAACCATCATTGTTACAATTGTCGCCATCATTATTGTCATCGTTGCTATTATTGAAATCATCTTCGTTGTCATCATTGTTATTATTGTCATTATCGTTTTGGTGTCTTCATTGTTATTATTGTCATCATCTACATTGTCATCATTGTTATTATTGTCACAATCTTTATTGTCATCGCTGTTATTATTAAAACCATCTTTATTGTTGTCGTTGTTAGTATTGTCACCATCTTCATTGTCATTATTGTTACCATTGTCATCGTCTTTATTATCATCATTGTTGTCATTGTTATCATTGTTATTGGCTTCATCTACATTGTCATTTTAGTTATAAATAGTCATCATCTTTATTGTTATAATCTACATTGTCATCATTGTTATCATTGTCATCATCTTTATTGTCGACATTGTTATTATTGTCATCATCTTCACTGTCATCCTTGCTATCATTGTCATCATCTTTATTGTCATAATTGTTGTCATGTCATCTTCATCATTGTCATGGTTACGTCGCCCTGCTACTGAGTTGAGTGCGTGGAGCGACATGTGAGCTGTGAATTTCGTGTGGAGTGCTTTTACATCTGACCGCGGTTATTTGTAGCGTGAAATGCATGTTCAGAAAAATTGCGGCCCATCGGTCGTGGAAGTAACTGGGTTTCCTTATGCAGTAATGCGTGGCTGCTGGTTTTCTAGCGAGTGCCGATTCCATCGACGATGAACTGTATTTTTCGTGGAGGATTTTTGAGTTGGCATTCTGGCAGCTGCATTATGCATACCTGTGCAGGATGTTGGTTTGTCGAAACTCCTGTCTGTGCCACGTTTACATGGGGCAGTGAGGAGCATTTTGTGTGATATTCATTGGTACAGGAACGGAGCATAATGGGGCGACCTGTGGGATGTAGGATTTAATATATGAGAATATTTGCTAAGTTTGTCTAGGGGATCCCGGATGGGATGAATTGACATTCTCACTCGCTTCTTATGAGGCAAGGTGATCCGAGAAGTTTACCACAGATACATAGGGGAAAACAATTCACTCCTTAAGATAATGGTATCTATATGTAGGTATTCTCTCCCCCCCCCCCCCCACTTGATCACCTTTTGAATGTGATATAGTGTCAGGGAACATTGATTGTTTACAACATATAGAACAACAACTGTTGAACAAACATCAACAAGCAATTGACGTAAACATCAACATTTTAACAAACTGTTCACCAGGAATTAAATCCAGATCTGGAGTACACATATACTTGTATTAAGAGTATTGAGTTTGGAAAGTCATGGGAGGTATGCAATATCATCTACACATTCAAATGTCATAACCCCATGTATCTCAACAAACAATGCAACCAATACCAAAACAACAAACCCTATTTGGTTCCAAAAATTTGACAAATCCAATAAACCAATGACATTTGTCAAGAAACCAAATAAAAGGCCAACAATTCAGAACTCAATCACTAGACTAATTAATCAGTCCTATTTCCTCTTTCTCTTGTTCTCTTCTGATGATAGTTATTCCTCTCTAATATCCAGGGACAGAATTAAATGCACCCAGTTGTGTCCCACCCATCTAATATCCATGCAATTGGCTCCAGTGCACATCATAATCCCTGTTATCCAGGGACCGACTGAATAAGCTTTTATGCTAGTGGGCTATGTGTCTTAGTGAAGCTGAGGCCTGGGTCAGTCAAACTTTCAGGAGTTCCTGTTCAGACTGGGCAGAAGGTATTTCCATACATCATCGAATACAATGAAAAAGATGACGATCATCCAGCATCTCTGTTTATTCATATCTAAATCTCAACTCCTGTCCACAAGGATTTTTACACACACCCAGTCTCATGTAGATAGGCCAAAGCACTTGGTGGTAATGCATTCAGGCCGATCTTGGACCAGCAAAATGCCATCCTTGATATATTCATTCCAGTGTAGGAACACACAATGTTGATAGTCACTCATTGGTATCAACTAGGACTATGTCCGGAATGGTCAGCACAAGCAGACAAGCACAAGCATGGAACAGAAGAAGAAATTCCAGCACACAAACTGGGAGTCACAAGACAGTCGGAGGATCCCCTCTGCTGCAAGTGTATAAACATTGACTCCTATAGATTCTTTCACAATGTCTTCCCGATGATGTTCATATCTACGGCCTCGTGTTGAACTTGCCTGCATATGACTTGTGTCGAATGTTAACACTTTTTGTATTTGAAACTGGGAATCCAACATGCAATTGGCGGCTGATACCCTGGTATCTACGTACTGTGTATATCCGTTTGTCTTGGTAGACATTTTGATAGGCCGTCCTGGAAAATCTAGACAGAAGTCGGAGTTTATCAACCGCTTTTGGCTAATCACCTTTGTACACGTCTTTTGCTGACACATTGGCACCTTGCCGTCTTGACAGACGATAGTTTGTGCTTTAAAAGGCATAATAACTTTTAACTATGGCGGTAGCGAGTGTGACTGATAAGGCCAATTTGCGCTGTAAATGTCCGTTCACAGTGGGTGCATGTGAACACGTGGTCATTTCCACCATCATGCACCATCTTACGTCTCAAACGCTTGGTGTGTGACTTTTCTGCAATAATTTTCTCCTTTGACTTTATTCCATTTCTGATATTTGCCCTCCATGCAACACGTTCAGCGGCGACTTGCTCCCAATGTGCATTATCAATGCCTGTATCAATCATGTCCCGCTTACACACATCTTTGTATCGTAGTAGAGGCCGACCCTGAGATCTCTTACCCATCTGTAATTCACCAAAAAAGATATCCTTTGGTATTCTACCATCATCCATCCGCCTAAGATGTCCTATCCATCTAAGTCTACGAAGACTGAGCATGGAATAAACTGTCACACAACCTGATCTTTCCAATACTTCAGTATTTGTGATTTTGTCTTGCCACTTAATACCAAGAATTCTTCGCAGACACCGCATATGAAAGCTGTTTAAATTGTTCTCTTGGTGTGAGTAAGTTGTCCAGGTTTCACTGCCATAGAGAAGAGTACTAAGGACACAGGCTTGATAGACAAGGACTTTTGTTTTGGCAGTAAGCTTCCTGTTCTCCCAGACTCTTTTTCTTAACCTGTTCATTGTTGTTGCTGCCTTACCAATCCGGATGTTGATTTCCTGATCTAGGGATAATTTGCTATTTACCACCGATCCTAGATATGTAAAATGGTCTACTATCTCTAGTTCGGCGTCGTCAATAAAGATTGATGGTACCCCATGTGCACCTTGTGACATAATCTGTGTCTTCTTTTTGCTAATTGTTAAACCAAATTCAGAACAAGCATTGGAGAATGCAGATAGTAGACATTGCAATTCTTCCTCAGAGTGGGTCGTAACTGCAGCATCATCTGCAAAAAGCAACTCTCTGATCAGTACCCTCCTAATTTTGGTCTTAGCCTTCAATCTCTGAGCATTGTAGAGGCCGCCATCTGAGCGTGAGTGAATGTATATACCACCATCCTGATCACGAAATGCATATTTCAGTAGAAGTGAAAAGTATATTCCAAAGAGGGTGGGAGCTAGTACACAACCTTGCTTAACTCCACTCTTGATTTCAAATTCTTCAGAAGTTGCACCATCAAACTTGATTATACCCTTCATGCCTGTGTGGAACGATTCCACAATGGACAGAAGAGTTGGTGGGCAGCCAATCTTCTTTAGTGCCTTGAACAGACCCTCACGACTGACCAAATCAAATGCCTTTGTGAGGTCGATGAAGGCAATAAACAGTGGTTGATTCTGTTCACGGCATTTTTCTTGCATTTGTCGCAATGAGAATATCATATCAGTGGTAGACCGGTTCTGTCGAAAGCCACACTGTGATTCGGGGTAGACTTGATCTCCTAGGACTTGAAGTCTGCGCAGAACAATTCTGGCAAATACTTTTCCAACAATACACAGAAGTGAGATACCCCTATAGTTGTTGCAGTCGCTCCGATCGCCCTTGTTCTTGTACAGTGTTATGATGCTTGAATCTTTGAAATCCTGTGGGACTTGTCCTTCACGCCAGCATAGCTCTATTAGCTGGTGGATCTGTATAGTGAGTGTGTCTTGCCCACTCCTGATAACCTCTATTGGAATCCCATCCTTACCTGGAGCCTTGCCAGATGCAAGTTCATTTATAGCACACTTAACTTCTGTTATGGTGGGAAGTGTGTCCAGGTGGTCAAGAGTTGGTAGAGCCTCTATGGCGTTGAGGGCATTATCCGCTAGTTTGGTCTCACTTGAGTAAAGCTCCAAATAGTGCTCTACCCATCTGTCCATCTGCTGTTTCTTATCAGTGATGACTTCTCCAGTCAAGGTTTTCAATGGTGCACTTCTTTTGATCACTGGACCACAGGCTTTCTTTATTCCTTCATACATGCTTCTTATGTCTCCCTTATCACTTGCGATTTGAATGGACTCACATAACTTGATCCAATAATCATTTGCACACTGCCTGGCAGCCTTTTGCACATCCTTCCTAGCTTGCCTTAGCTCACTCAGAGTGTTACGCGTTGGTCTTTCCTTGTTTCTTAAGAGAGCTTTCTTCTTCTTATCAATCAAGGGCTGCAGAGTCTCGCTGTTGGCCGCAAACCAGTCCTGCCTCTTATGATCCACAGTGCCGTAAACCTTTACGGCAGTTTTACAAAGAGTTTCCTTAAGTTTATTCCATTTATCATTTACTGTACAATTTTTTGGTGTATCAGTGAAAGCGTCTTCAAGTTGCTGTTGAAACTGAAAGCACTTTTCAGGATCATGAGTGTTAATAATATTAATCCTGGGGCTAGATTTGTGTTTAGCTGTGTAGATTCTCTTTGGTCTCAGTCTAACCCTTGCAACAACCAAAGAATGATCCGTATCACAGTCAGCACTGTGGTAACTACGAGTCAATGATATATGGTTCAGATGTTGTCTCCGTGTGATGATGAAGTCCAGCTGGTGCCAATGGCCAGATCTTGGATGTTTCCATGTGACCTTATGCATCTCTTTTGTTTTAAAAAAAGAGTTTGTAATACATAGGTCATTACTGGTGCAATGCTCCAGCAGCCTTTGCCCATTTTCATTCATGCGACCGATGTTGTATTTTCCAAGGCACACTGGCCATGAACTCGAGTCCTTGCCCACACGAGCATTGAAATCACCGAGCATATAAATGTAGTCGGATTTTGGAACTGCCTTGATCACAGAGTCTAACTCCTCATAGAACAAATCCTTCACATCATCAGAGGAATCGAGTGTCGGTGCATATGCAGTAATAATGGTGGCAAGCCCACAAGAGGTTGCCAAGCGCAGGGATAATAGTCTTTCATTTCCTCCTGCTGGAATTTCAATCATTCCCAGTAGCGAATTCTTCACTGCAAAGCCCACACCGTGTTGCCTTTTTTCTGCCTGCCCTTTACCCTTCCAGAAAAAGGTGTAGTTGTTTTCCCTGAGTGACCCTTCCTCAGCGAGGCGAGTCTCCTGCAGGCCAGCAATATCAATGTTAAGACGATTGAGTTCGGCATCAATCACAGCCGTTTTTCTCACATCGTCAATATTGGTCAAGCCAGTGGAAAATCCTGGACACATGGTTCTCACGTTCCAGGTTGCAAGCCGTAGCTTGAGGTTTCTATTTATATTTTTGTTTGTACCTGGTGCATTGGTTTTACAGCCTGCGATTCAGATTTTGTCCTAGCCCCAAGCACCCATTGAAGCAGGCAGGCTGTGGCGGATCAGCACCCAATTGGCTGGGGGCTGCCCAGCTTGAGGCGGGCGGTAGCTGATCAGTGACACCTATAGGTGTCTCCCACCGTCAGAGGCAACGCGTGGCGCCCCATGTCTACGCCAACTGACAAGGACTTATAACCCGTAACAGTTGCCTCTCGCTTTGATTCCGAGACCAGTTAAGACCAGGGATGGAGTTATTGCCTCTCCATAGCACAAAGCCTGGGCTAAAATATAGAGATCATGTGTTGCCCATGCAGCATGATCCCTCTCTCGGCCTGCCTAGTTCACTCCAGAGGAAAGGTAACACCCCTACATCTGGAACAAGACAAGCTGCAGAAGCTGCCGGATCAGCAAAGCAATGCTCTAACTGTCCGCCTGTCGGAGCTTCGATCCTAGACCAGTCGCCAACCAAGGCTTAGGGCCTGGTCTGCCCTGCCATGACAATTTTGTCTTTAGCTTGCATTTCCTCGCACCAGGGTAAGGCTTGTACCCTCCCAATTGCGCTCTTCCGCCCGAAGCCGTTGGCACAATGTGGGGTGTCGGGTTTGGTAAGCGCCGCCCAACGTTCGGCGCTAACAGAAACCAGGTAGTACCGTCTACTGTTATACGGTAGCTCAGTCATATCTGACTAAGACCTGACTGATTTTTTATTAGCTGACAAGTCAGCTAATAAATGCGGCTGTCAACATTTTTTTTAAATAGGTCCAGACTGTATAAGTCATTCTTAATGTATCACTCAGAAACAGGCTGTTAACCCAGTTTCCTGTTCTGTAATAACGTCCAAAACACCATCTGCCTCTCCAGAGCTGGGAATGACAAAAGAACACATTCCAAACCATCAATACAAATTCGCGTCGTGGTAACATATATCGCAACACACAAAAAAGAAACAAAAAGGAAGGAGACAGGATGGTAATTCAGTTTTTTTTTCCCCCAATCCCTCGTCTCTTATTGTGAAGTTTGTACAACTCTAAAAGTGAGTAGGGTATCTCCTCACTGAGTATTCTTTTCTGAGATCGTTACTGGAACTTTCTGATGAGCTAAAGACATCCTAACCCTGCAAACCTCTTGATATTACACCTGTCACAACATGACAAGAATCTCTGAGACATCGGCCGTATGTCCAGAATCCCTCATATCTTTTATAGTTATAACCAGCATTGGTTTAGTTTAGTTTAGTTTAGTTTAGTTTAGTTTAGTTTAGTTTAGTTTAGTCGATGGATCAACATCACGGCACACTGGTGCAACTCATAAGTGCTCCATTCTCCTCCTAACTCAAACCTGAGTCTGGAGAAACTCAGCTCAGTGCACAAACTCCGTAGCACCGGCGAGGATCCTGAAATACTTTGGGTAGATTTTTAACTCGAAATATTGCCCGGGCAGCGCTGTTAGGCTACTCTTTTTCGATTTCCAACTGCCAGGGGATTTTTTACGTGCGCAACAATACACACGGCCGTCCGATCTCACTACCCAGAGACCAGGGGAAATTTATTACTACAAGTCCACGAGAAAAAATCCCGGCATCACCGGGGCTTGAACCTGGGACCTCCAGCACTCGAGGCGGACACCATACCTCGAGACCACGCAGTCCCGACACCACATCGGGAACCCCCCTCCCCCCCCCCAAAAAAAAAAAAAAAAAAAAACAAGCATTAGGCCGAGGGGCATTGACCATACCAGTCAACATGCTCTTCTTGTTGTACATACGTACACAAGGACTTTTTTCATCATAATCATCATCTTCATCATCATCATCATCATCATCATCATCATCATCAGCAGCAGCAGCAGCAGCAGCAGCAGCAGCAGCAGCAGCAGCAGCAGCAGCAGAAGCAGCAGCAGCAGCTGCAGTCCCCACTGGGTAAAAGTATAATATATACTCCAGCAGTGAAAGTAACAACCACAAACAGAATACATAAATGTCATAACAGAGAAAACATGTGAATCCTTCATATAATGATAATAGTAATACAGGGGCCATTCTTGAGATATTCTTCCCACTCATCAAACCACAAGACCAGAACAGATGGTCCTCTTCCCATCTGCCCATAAAAGCATGGGGTTAATTAACAACGTCATATAGCTCACCAATTGCTGTTAGCATAAGACGTGTCCTGACTGGGGAATACCTTCTGCAGCATGGCAAGCATTCTGAATGTTATTGGCAAATTTCTGAACATAAATATTCGCCATGGCACCGACAACAATGATGTAATGCGGACGGCGGAGGCGTCCTGCACGACATTTAAATATGTATATCGTGCTTTTTTCTTTCTTTATTCTTGAGATTAACTCATCAAATATGGCATTTCCCTTGCATATTTAAGAAAGGATAACATGTCCATCACACATGTTTTGTGGTTACTAAGATGTAAACAAGAAGATGGACCGTAATGACACGATAGCTCAAGTTACAGGTCAGCAGAACTATTTCTCCAACATGAACTTATGTCCATGAGATGCGTACTATTCTTCTGCATCGAGAAACGGTTCATTAAATGCACTTATAGTGAACACTCAACATATAACATTTGCAGATTGATATGCATTGATAGTGAGATAGCTTCCCAACGCATATAATTAGTTACACATAGGAATTGAAACTGTAAGCATAAGAAAATTCGGCAGTGAGACAAACAAGTCCGCTCAGTAGAAAGCAATCACTCAGGCCATCTATTCACATGAATTGTTGATCTAACAGTTTTCACAATTCATATTTAAACACAATGGTACATGTATGTTATCAAAAGACATGGTTACACATTCATAATGCGTTTACAAACGTACCTAGACCCCAGAGAAGGAATTGTTTGGGCTAAATGCCCTCCCAAGCGGGATGCGACTTGTCTTTTGAACGTTCTAGATGGCAAGTGTCTACTAATGCCTTACAAATTCATCTTTACTCTCATCATCTTCATTGTCATCATTGTTGTTGTCATCATCTTCATATTCATCGTTGTTATTATTGTCATCATCTTCATTGTCATCACTACCATTAATATTAGCATCATCAAGACTATCGTTAATATCAACATTATCGTTACGATCATTATCGTCGTCATCAATAGTTTGATCAGTTTCATTATCATTACCATAATGGTGAACACTGTTACGAAACACGCTATCTTCTGATCTGTCGAATTTGCATAATGCATCACCCTGATCTATATACTGGCATCAAATGATATAAACTGTAAATTTATAAGCTAAATAGCTAAATAATATATATAATTAATTTGATATACGCTTAGTATTATATATTACTGTTATATTCATCGGTGAAAGGGAGAGATAGATGTTCTGAAATGGAAGGTTGTTGTATGTACACACCGGACGGTTGATGACTAAGGTTATTTTAATTAAGGAGCTGTGACAGGTCTGATGATATATATGGTGCAATATATAATACTGGATGCTGGATGGATTGAGACGGTGGCATGGAGGAATATCAGCAGCAGAGTTGATCAAGAAAATCAAAGACCGAGATCTATGGAGAGCCATGAACGCCTACGCCAGCCGGCACGGCACTTGATGATGATGACCTCATTAATTATGTGACTCTGTATTTATTGCAATCCCAAAGAGATCAGGAGCCTTGGAATGTGATTAACATCGAACAATTAGTATAATGAGTCACATCACGAATATTTTGCTAAGAGTTATCATGCAAAAAGGTAGGGAAAAAATACAACCTGAAATATGAGAAGAACAATGTGGGTTTGTAGAAGGCAAGAGTACTGTAAATGCTGTGAATATACCGAGAACAGCAATTGAACGTTCTATAGAAGTAAACAAAGATCTACACCTTAGCTTTATTGACTGCACAAAGGGTTTCGATAAAGTGAGACATTTCGACATGATAAGGATGCTTGAAGATCTACAAATTGACGGAAAAGACCTTTGACATAAAAAGACATATATTTGAAAAAACAAGCTGCAATAAGAATTTATAATGACGTAATCAATGTCGGCCTATTAAGAGACGTGTGAGACAGGGATGTGTAATGTCTCCAGATCTTTCTCGAAGGGCAGAATGTCAGACGGGCCTGCGTGCCCAATTCTTAATCCTTTGAAAATAAAGATTGTTCGTTCGTTGTTCCCTGTACAGTGAAAATATTTTCAGAAATATAGAAGATATGGAAGGAATCAACATTGGTTGACGATGCAACAATAATATTAGATATGCAGATGATACAATCTTGATTGCAGAAAATGAACAGGACCTGCAACATTTAGTAGATACGGTTGTTGCACACAGTGAACAACTAGGGTTAGAATTGAATTGTAAGAAGACACAGATTATGGTCGTCACTGGGAAGAAGGAAATACCACAATGTAATATACACGTAAATGGACATATTCTTAAACAAGTTAATCGGTACAGTTATTTAGGAACAGTCATAACATCTGATGGGAGATGCCTTGAAGAAATTAGAACAAGAATTGCCATTACGAAGGTAGCCTTTTGCAAGATGAAAAACATACTGACCAAAAAAAAAAGGATATCAAATGAAACGAGAAAAAGAGTGTTGAAGTGCTACGTAGAACCTGTACTATTGTATGGATGTGAAGCATGGTCAATGAGCCGACTAGCTGAAAACCATCTGATGGCTATGTAAATGTGGTTTCTGAGGAAAATGCAAAGAATACCACGGACAGACAGAAAAACCAATGAACAAGTCCTTCAAGAAACAAATGTAGATCGTAAAATGATTAGAGACATTAGACGTAGGCAGTCAATATTTTTTAGACTTGTTATGAGAAGAAATGAATTGGAGAACTTGGTGACAACTGGCAAGATAGAAGGAAAGAGACTAAGGGGTAGGCCGAGAAGTAAACACCAAGATGGCTTGGCAACGTGGCATGGTCAAACAGAAACACGGAGCTGATCCACGACTCTGGTGATCGAGTGAGATGGCAAAACATGACCACCCACGCCTACCGGCAAGGCACATGATGGATAGATGGACAGTTCTGAAAGTATCACATTCTATTTCTAAGTCGTATAGTTCAAGTGGCCACTTTTTGGAAATTTTTATATATCTTTGTGAATCCAACGGGATAAGTGTTAAGATGTAAGGTTTTCTGGAGTTTAAAGTGACGCTGTTTGTTGGGTGCATGTCTTTCTGTCGCCATTAACAACCGTTGTGCCAAACAAAACGTAGTTGTGGACCAAACAAAAATGAAAGACGGAAAATGAAATGTAGGAGTGTTTCAGTTATGACTTTACGGTTCTTAATATGGTAGCAGATATATTATATTATAACATTTCGGCGACATATAAACCCATGGCAGATACGGAAAGTCCCTTAAAATAGTTAATCATCACTTGACAATCAGTTAAACAGGGTCACCACTAGAGAAGCAGATATTCTTATATGTCTGGCTTATGGCGGTTTGGAATGATGTTACTTGTCTGCGGTGATGATTTTCATATCGATGGTAGAGAACTAGGTTTTTGATGTCTCAAGGATTGTATTCTTCTAAGTGTGCCATAAAGAAGTCCGCCAGAATGGGGCCTAGAGGACTTCGGGTGCCACTCCGACAATTTGTGAGACAGTTGAATTTGATGCTGGCGGTGCATAGCAGTAGTAGTCTCTCCAAAGTATAGACAGACCGACAGAACCTTCTCGCTGTCTGCCTGTCTCTCTCTTGCTTCTCACTCTGTCTGTCTGTCTGTCTGTCTGTCTGTCTGTCTGTCTGTCTGTCTGTCTGTCTGTCTGTCTGTCATTCTATGTCTCTGTCAGTATATTTCGCTATCATAATCTTTCTATCTGTCTGACTTTCCCACTTTGATCATCTTTCTATGTTAGTATATCCCTCTGAATCACGCACTCTCCCCCCCCCCACCCCCACCCTCTTAAATCTCTGCCTCTGTCTATCACTCTTACCTTATGTCTCCCCTCTCTCTCTCTATCTCTCTCTCGATCTCTCTCTCTCGATCTCTCTCGTCACACTCCCTCTCTTTCTCTCTCCCCGTCTCACTCCCTCTCTCGTCCTCCCTTCCTCCGTCTATCCCTCCTCTCTCCAGGAGCTAAATACAGACAAATACCATTGCCCTGGGTACGCCAGTTATATAAACCCTACTGGGCAGAAGAGACATGGACAAAGTCTGCTGGTGAAGGAAGGAGTGAAGCATGTGGTACTTGACTTGAGCCAGTGGAATCACAGTGCAAGAGAGATCCAGGGTATACAAATAGATTGATGGCTTAATTTGGAACATCATAAATGTAAATGCCACAGTAGACTGCTTTGTCAGAAAGGAACATTGGGACTGGCTTAAGGAACTGGAGGAATTACCAAGTGATAGGCTACTCATATGTGGAGACTTCAATGCAAGGAACAGAGATTGGGACAGTAGTGGAGAAAACCGACAGGGAATTGCCCTTTCGGATGCCATGGTGGACTCCGATGTGGTCTGCATAAATGATGGTAGGCCGACTAGAATGGCAATGAGGCCTGGCGATGCAGACACAGCTATTGACTTGGCACTTGTCTCCCAGTCATCAGTCCTTGATGTAAAGTGGACTGTTTTGAATGACCATGGGAGTGAAGATCACATGCCATGCTCAGTCCTGATCTCTAAATCCAGGAATGTTAAGGCTGGGAGAGCACGCAAGACCTTCCGGTGTGAGTGGACCGATAGCCTTCAGACAGGGGGTTGCAACAGGACTGTTAAAACTCCTTTTTTGCAACCCCCATGGTGGTCCCCAGAAGAAGACCATGCTTGGAAAGCAAAGAGAGCTGCAGTGAAGCAGCTAAGGAAAGTGCGACAGACACCCCGAAGCTCACGAGAGGAAGTGGACACAGCGGAAAATGTCAAGAAAGACAAGGTGGAGGTCTTCAAGCGCTGTGCTGCAGAGGCCAATGACGCAAAATGGGAATGTTTCATGAAGGAGATTGGAGGTGATAAAACACTGCGAAAATTCTGGAAACTGCACAGACAAATGCAAAGAAAAGATCCGCCTATGACAGTGGGAACAATTTATAGAGATGAAGGTGTGCGCGTGACAACAGACAAAGAGAAAGGGGAGGCGTTTCTCCAGAGATTTTTAGAGCAGACCAATCATAATGATGTGGACACCAGGGATGCAGTTAGACAGGAATTATCTGGCACCATGAAGCATATGCATTATGAAGACATCATACGGGTTGAAGATGTTAAACATATTTTGAAAAAGGCAAAAGACACGGCACCAGGGCCCGATGGGGTTAGGTATGGTCACATGAAGGCTTTGAGCGATTCAGAACTGAAGGAGATGACCGACTGCTTTAACCAGAGCATTAGAACAGCATCAGTACCGCAGGACTGGGTGCACAGCTATCTCATCCCTCTCCCAAAACCATCAAGGATCATTCAAAGCTTAGCGGCTTTAGGATCATCATCCTTCAAAATACATTTGGGAAGGTTCAAGAGAAGATAGTCGCTGTTAAGCTGCAAGAGTTTTTGGAAAGGGGAAGCTTCTTCCAAGAGGCCTGAGGAGCTACAGGCCAGGAAAAGATACCTGGTCAAATGCAGCCACTTTTGCCTTTGATGTTTATGAGGGGTTCCAGAGTAGACAGGAAACGATGGCGGCAGCGCTTGATCTCGAGGATACATACAATAGAGTTCGATATGATATTTTGATGACCGCACTGATGGAGAAGGGGGTCAATCCCTGGTTGGTGAACTGGATAGCAGCCGTCCTGCATTCTCAACGGGTTGCTCTCCGTCTGGGCGCATGGACCTCAGAGCCACATATTTTAACCCCGGGACTGCCACAGGGATCAGCAATCTCACCGGTGCTCTTTCACGTGTATATGAGCAAGATTGCAAACGTAGAAGCACCAGGGGTTGGAAGGATACTAACATTTGCAGATGATATTCTTGCATATAGGCAGGGGAGAGATAGGGTGCAAACAGCCCAGGAGCTACAGGCAACAGTAGACAAAATGATTGACTGGTGCACTGAAATAAGTGCTGTCATCCACCCAGAAAAGGCGCCTGTTTTGTGGTGCTCTCTGGACAACAGGATTGTGAGAGCTGATGTCCCAAGCCTGGCGATAGTTGGTAAAAGCGGCGACAGAGAGAACAAACTGAAGTATCTGGGAATCACATTTGACAGGAGCCTGTCCTTCAAGGACCATGTGGAGACGATTGTGACAAGGTCTCAAAAGGGACTCAATACACTTAAAACTATGGCTGCAATGGACACAGAGCAGAGAATGCTTTTCACACTATACCAGCACTTAATCCTCTCAGTGATTGATTATGGACTAGGACTGCTCACTGTCTCAAAGAGTCAGCTGGTGAAATTAGAGCGCATACTGAACGAAGCTAAGCGAGTCATTCTGGTATGCACCAGAGACACCCCAGTAGTGTTTATGCGTTACATCATTGGTCTGCCGACTGTAGCTGGTAGGCTCAAGATGATGCAGGCGAAGACATACCTCAGAGTAGCTGCAGATACAGATCACCCGTTGCATGAGGCACTGGACGCCGTTAAGGGTCAGCGACTAATAAGAGGGATATCATGGATGGCTCAGACGGAGGATACGATCAGACAGGTGTGCCCCTTGGAGAACATTTGGCGAGGAAAGGAGTGGGTCAGAGTGCCAGCGGAGCAGTCAGACTTGTGCAGAGTTATAATCACATTGAGCCGGGAGTGCAGGGAGTGGCCATCAGGGACCACGGAAGTGGAAATCCAGCAACTAATTCAGGATAATGCTCGCTCGGGTTATGTGATAATCTACACAGATGGGTCCGTTTTGAGAGGAAGGAGAAGTTTGGTGCAGGAGAGCCTGGCATATAGCTTAAGAATGGAGGTGGAGGCGGTCAGTGCAGCTATCCGCTGGATCGAGAATACGACACACACACACACACACACACACACACACACACACACACACACACACACACACACATACACACACATCGTGATTTCAACTGACTCAGAAAGCATGCTGAGGAAGTTGAGGACAGGCAAGCTTCGGGCAAAGTGGCTTGTTTCGCTTCGGAGGTCACGGGTGGCAAGCATCGCCTGGATCTTTTCTCTGGGGCATGCCGGTGTGCTGGGGAAGGAACAGGGGACATAATGGCTGTCTCTGCAAAACGTCGTGGAAAATTGATGCATGACAAGGCAGACGTGGTTGCAGCCTTGTGGGAGCACGTGTACACCTCGAAGGAGCAAATGGATCATCCTGGTCTGGCAAGGATGAGACTGCGAGGAGTGTCGAGGGGATCTGGCCGACGCTTGACGCTCATAGGAAAGGCGAGACGGACATATAATCAGATTGCTACTGGTACTATTAGTGTTGGAACTCTTCGCTGGCTGCTGAGGATGGGGACTGAGCGCTTATGGGAATGCCCCGAATGCTGTGATATCGGTTCCTAAATCAATCAATCAATCAATCAATCCCTCCTCTCTTTTCCTCTCTCTCCTTCCCTCCCTCTCTCTCCTTCCCTCCCTCTCTCTCCTTCCCTCCCTCTGTCTCCCTCGGTCCCTACCTCTCTCTACCTCCGTCCCTCCCTCCCTCGATAGGGAGGGAGAGGGAAGGAGGTAAGGAGAGAGGGGGTGAGGAAGGGAGAAGGGAGGGAGGTAGGCGAGTCTCCCTCCCTATCTCTCTCCCTACCTCCCTTCCTCTGTCACTCTCTCTCTTTCTCCCTTCTCTTCCCATACCATCCTCCCCCTCTCCCTACCTTCCTCACTCTCTCCCTACCTTCCTCACTCTCTCCCTACTCCCCCTCCCTCTCCATCTCTCATAACTCATAACCACTGCACCTGAAATCCAAGCCAGACGGGACACTTCCACACCAAGTCCGTAAATAAGTCGTCTTTCACACAGAAGGTAATAATTATGAAGCTATGTTTCCTATTCTCCCAGAAAGGAACCAACTTTCAGCAACATCAACGTGCCACTACAACCTCCTGCTAGCCACCATCCAGAGGCTGTAGTTGGTAGTCATTACATACCCATGAGACATCAACAGTACCCATTTCATCGTAACCTAGAATGGTTGCACCTCACATGTTATAGCCCAGCTATACTTCGTCAAGCACTTATGATGTCGCTGTACTAACAACCAACACAACTTGGAATTTACTAGCAACTTAGCACAAAGCTACACGGGATCTCGGTACAAGAAAGAACCTCTCCTAGAACGTTTATCTGCATATTTGGTTATTTCTTGAGCTAGTAAGGAGGTACCTAAACTCCGAAACACAAACACATAAGTATAAAATATAGGATTTATAAAAATTTCAATCAAGATGTATTTTTACAAGTTTTGATCAACTCATCTCTGGACTATGTTTACCAGCTCCCTGACCCAGATGATGCACTGGACCACTGGCTGAAGACCTTTCTAAGAGTATTCGATGAAATTATGAGAGACCGGGGCAGGGCACATAAAAATAGAGATCTAACCACGTACCGTAGTCTGAGAAACAAAGTTCAACACATTATTCGAAAGGAAAAGAAAACCTATTTCAAGAATTTAATAATAGAAAGAAAAAAAACCAACACTAAAGATATATGGAAAGCAATTACTACCTTGACAAACAAACACAAGTCATCACAATCATTACCATCAAATGAGGTTACATATGATCAATTCAGTAGTTTCTTTCAATCTTACATAAACCACTTGAAGGCTGCAATACCAGATTCTCCTCATGACATTTCTTTACTATCATCATTTTGTGAGAACAAATGTTATAGAGACATTCCCTCTAAAATACCGCTAATGACGACCACTGAAGTATTTACACATCTCAGTAATCTAAAAAGCAATAACTCATCAGGACTAGATGGAATAAGCAATCGGATGCTTCGCTATGCTGCACCGGCGATCTGCGAGTCACTAGCTTTTATATATAATCAATGTCTCACCAAAAGTCACTTCCCATCAGCCTTTAAAATCGCCAAAGTGTATCCTCATCTAAAAGCTGGTTCATTAGACAATCGTCTCATGAGTAACTATATGCCAATTCCCATTTAATCCTCACTATCCAAACCACTAGAAAAGCACATTCACAACACAACACTTGATCACTTAGTTCGCCACAAACTAATAGTTGACAGTCAGTCAAGATTTCGGCCAAAATATTCTTGTCATACGGCCCTAACAAACATGATAGAAAACTGGCATCAAAATATTAACAACAATACTCTATGTGGAGCGTTGTTTATAGACTTTAGAAAAGCATTCGATATGATAGATCATACTATTCTAATTAAAAAGACTAAAAACAATGAAAGTAAGCTGTAAAATAGTGACGATAATAAAATTAGTTTTATTAGAAAGAAAACAAGTAATATCATACAATAAATCTTTTTCCCTAACCATTGCCATTAATATTGGAGTACCGCACGGGTCTATACATGGCCCACTGCTATTTGCAATTTATATAAATGATCTTCCCTTATATCTTCCGTCGTCCTGCGATCTATTTGCAGACGACTGCACATTATATACAAACGCTATTGATTGTAACATGCTAGAATCATCCTTGCAACAGGAAATAAATAGTGTAGTTAACTGGAGTCATGCAAACCGCATGCAAATTAACATTTCTAAAACAAAATCTATGTTAATTGCAAGCAGGCGAAGACTTCACACTCTAAACTCGCAGAGAGCTCTTCAGCTGCACATTGGCAGCACGCCTATAGAAAGTGTATCCGAGTACAAGGCACTGGGTCTCATCATTGATCAAAATCTAACCTTTAACTCCCATGTTCATACTCTCGTTAAACAAATAGCCAAAAATGTATACCACCTTGCCAGAATTAAAAATTTCCTTGACGAAAACACAAGAAAGATATTCTATACTTCCCACATACAAACACATATTGATTATTGCTCCACAATCTGGGATGGATGCTCCAAATCTTTACACAAAACGCCTTTATTCACTCCAGAAAATGGCAGTGCGTTTAATTTATGGTGAAAAGTTTACCGACAATTCTAACCTACATAAATGTCTTTAGATACTGTCACTCCACAAACGACTACTTTTTATAAGGCTAAACTAATTCACAAAATCCTATTTCAAAATGCTCCAAGCTACCTTTGGCCATAAATATAACGCAAGACGTAGCGAACGACTAAATATACTTCATGTCCCTAAACCTAGGATAGACTTATATAAAACAAGCCGCTCAATTGTGGAACAATCTTCCACAAGAAATCAAGGACACCATCAATCATTATACATACGTACCTCATTACAGACTACATACCCCCATAAACAAAAAACAATAGCAACAAAACAATAATAATGGTAAATTATCTCAAACGACAACGAGCAAATAAACATTCCCATATGTGGGCACGTTACACCTTCCTTAGGTATTTATAATGCCCATTTTAAACATTGCCTCAGTGAGTCATGCATTATTGATGATTTTTCATGCGTATTAATGCTTATTGTTCTTTTGTTGTCAAATATTATCTTCATAAGTGATATTGAATGAAATAATGTATGAAAGGAAATAGAGAAGAAGGGCAGAATATCAGACGGGCCTGCGTGCCCAATTTTTAACCCTTTGAAAATAAAGATTGTTCGTTCGTTCGATAGTTCGTTCGTTCTCTCTCCCTACCTTCTTCTCTCTCCTTACCGCCCTCTCCCCTTCCCTCTATTGACCACTTGTTCCACTAATGTCACCAGTTATCGCGGTGTGTCAGTGTCTATCACCCCGTGATG
>OY992876.1:122073828-122121328 GCA_963921405.1 Cepaea hortensis | reverse complement strand
TATAACCCGTAACAGTTGCCTCTCGCTTTGATTCCGAGACCGGTTAAGACCAGGGATGGAGTTATTGCCTCTCCAAAGCACAAAGCCTGGGCTAAAATAAAGAAACCATGTGTTACCCATGCAGCATGATCCCTCTCTCGGCCTGCCTAGTTCACTCCAGAGGAAAGTTAACACCTATACATCTGGAACAAGACAAGCTGCAGAAGCTGCCGGATCAGCAAAGCAATGCTCTAACTGTTCGCCTGTCGGAGCTTCGATCCTAGACCAGCTGCCAACCAAGGCTTAGGGCCTGGTCTGCCCTGCCATGACTTATTTTGTCTTTGGGTTGCATTTCCTCGCACCAGGATAAGGCTAGTACCCTCCCAATTGCGCTCTTCCGCCCGAAGCCGTTGGCAAAATGTGGGGTGTCGGATTTGGTAAGCGCCGCCCAACATTCGGCGCTGACAGAAAGCAGGTAGTCAGTCTTATGTCATGTCACGGAAAGTAGTCAACACACGAATTGATCCATGACATCGGAGATCATAATTTGTGGAGAGGATGATCGCCCACGCCAGCTGACAAGACACTGGATGGTGATAATGAAGGTTAAGTGGGTCTAGCTTCACGCTCCCAGTCTGTCTTCATTCAGTGTGGAATCTAATTGACGGCACAACCCAATAAGTTAACTCTTTCGCTACCAAACAAAAACTGGGCTGTGACCAAACAGAAATTTATGGCAGAAAATTGGAACTAGGGGTGTGTTACAATAATGCTTTTAAAATGGTTAAGATGGTAGCAGATCTATTGTATTACATATCAAATTAAAGAGGATTGCACAAGGAACATGACAGTGTTAATAATTAATTGATAGGTTACAAATATTATGACAATAATGAGAGGTTTAATAATAACAACTGAAATTAAAGAGGTAAAAATTATTTAAAAAACTGCACTTATAAGGTGTTTTCTACACTCCTATACTGCTAATCATGTTTAATTTACTGAATAATCAAACAAACACCACTTGTCTTCAAGAATATAAACAGTATTGCTCATTTAAATCACCCAAAAGGAAGTTTTGGTGCATATTCTGAACCATATCTTTTTCACACAAATGAAAAAAACTAATGGCCGAAATCTGGAAATTGGTGTATGTCGCAATAATGTTATGAACATGGTTAACATTGTAGCAGAAATGTTGTATTATATATCAAAATAAAGGAGATAGCACAAGGAATATGTTGGTAGGAGAATTTTTGCTGTATGTTGTAAATAAAATACAAATAATAATATAACTTCTAAAATAATTTGTTAAAAAGAGGTAAAAATAATGTAAACATTGTACTTACCGAGGGGGCGTTGTTATCCAATATCTCTTCACTGCTAATCCAATTGAATTTACTGAACAAACAACACTATTCTAAACTATAAACACCATTGCTTCCAATCAACCATCCGAAAAGAAGTTTTGCCGCAGATTCTGAATCATGTATTTTATTTTTTTCAGACAAAAATTAGGAAATTACTTGGCAGATTTACATTTAATTACAATGAAAATTTACACATGTCTGTTTGTTTTTATTTACTATATGTGGCAGTCTATTTGTGATAGGCTGCAAAGCAAACTTTGGCGCACAAGTGTGGTCTATTAGTGCAGCCGGAGCAAACAAAAGAAGATCTGTGTCGTTCAGTTCGAGTGCTGCAAAAAACACATTCTCTACGGACACTGACAAATTCTATTAAATGCTTGGCTCCTGTGACTCTTTCGACATAATTTCCTGCAACTGACTTTTTGAAATTCTTCGGCAGGCAGAGTGTCAAACTTTCAGGAATACTATGAGCTGCTTCGCAATGAGCACTTTCCAGTAAACTTTTCTTGAAATCCTTCAATGACAGTTTTTTTCCTCCTTTCTCTGTTTGACATATAGAATGTAGGATGTGAGCATTGATCTGTGCAATTTCAAAGATCCAGTAGTAGATTTTCTTCCACCACTTAATGGTTTTCCTATCATGGATATTATAATATCCAACCATTTGGTCCATTCTGTCGCAGCCATTCATCGCCATGTTATATTCATGGATCATCTTCGGCTTGCTTTGCGGTTTTCGCAATCCGCTCTCAACAGTTCCAACTACAGATTTGGTAGAGACAACAATGCATGGTTTTTTAGCTTTTTTATCTCTCCATGCCACACACAATATTCTTTCTCCTTCAAGAAACCACTTCATCTCTTGATGCTGAAGTCGCAAATGCTTCAACTCAGGAGGGAAGCCTACTCGGTTGACATTCAGTGTTCCTGTATAATTGAAATTGTTGGAATGCAGATAATCAATCAGAGCTTTCGAAGTGTAGAATCTGTCAGCAAAGATGTGATGGCCAGCTCCGAGAACATTCAGTAGTGTGGCAAACACTTTCACTGCATGAGCAGTTGTGAGATCTAAATCTGGACTGTATTCGGTGTTTCGTCCATAGTAAATTTTTAAATTCACCACATAGCCAGTCGCAGAATCACAAAGGCCAAATGTTTTGATGTGGTACTTGTGAGGTTTTGTTGCATTGTATTGTCTGTGCTGAAATCTGCCCTTCCATCCAATAATCATTTCATCAATGGACACATTTTCAAATGGGTAAAATGCTTCCTGGAATCTCTTCAGGACCATGTCAACAAGAGGATCAATTTTTTTTCACGTGATGCTTCTGGTTCACATACGTGAAACATGGTGTGAAAAATAGATTCAAATCTGTTCCTGGGAAACATAGTGGCATACCAAGGAGTATATAAATGTGCACTTGTACACCAATAGTCTTTGATAGATGGTCTTGGATCAAGTCCCATAGCAATAATGACAGACGTAAACTTCAGCCATTCATGCTTCGTGAGTGGGGTCCAGGATAACAGACTAGAATGTTTTCTTTTAGGAGTGTTCTGCATCAAGATCTTTTCTGCATATTTGTTTACATTTTTAATTATACAATCCACTATGTCATCATCAAAAAAAACTTTGAGAAAATCCATAGGTGTTTGCAGATGATAAAGTTTAGAGTTGACGTGAGATCTTCGAGGACGAAATTCAAACTTCGGTTTTGTTTCTCCTTCTGACACATCTTGCCATGTCGATGGTGATGGGATAGGTGCATCACGCTGTACAGAAGCTTGTAGATTCAACTTTTTTCCTCCAGTTTTATTCTTATTTTGTACTGTTTGCTTTCCTTTCCGCTGAGAAGTGATTGTGACATCCTGACTTTCATTGTCAGACGAACATTCATCAGACATCTCAGCTGAAGACGAAGTTCCACTAGTAATATCTTTATCACCACGTGCTAAAATGTTAGATTCACAGATATAACTGCTGTCTGAATCACTATTATCGGAATCACTATTGTTTAAAACATTTTCGAATAATAATCTAGCTTGATCTGAAGTCATTCTACGTGGACGCATACTGGTGGGCGTTTCCATTGTGAAAAACCAAAACAAACAAATTAACACTACCTTAAAACTGAAAATTCACAAGAATCCAAAATTAGAAAACCATTGACCGCTCCAAGATGGCGTAGAGATCTTTCGGCTGTACTACTTTTTAGTTTACTGTAACTTAAAATTCCGAAACGGAGCAGAAATATGTGAAATAAACCACTGATCATTTTGTGGGACGAAAAGGGCGGACTGCCATTACAGCAAATCCATTCTGTCCACAGATGGGCGCACGGTAGCGAAAGAGTTAAGACAGAAAAAGCTGTTCATATTTGACGAACAATACGAGGCCTGTCTGAACTGATGTTATCTCTAGGTAACTGTGACAGATGAATTGAAATTACCTGTACTGTTTTTCAACATAGTCACCTTCTACGGCAACATATGTTTACCTCCTAATGGAGTTGATCAATATTTGCCAAATGTTTTACGGCTGTATGGGGTGGAGGACATTGTGGATTATATATTTCTGCCAGAATACGATTCATCTATTCACTGTATGTGATATATAACTGCGGAATGCACCTGACGAGATGCAGCAAAATATGCCAGGCAATACATCGTGCAACTTAATGTTTACGGCTTCTGTGTTTAAACAACGTATCACCAAGAGCTGACTGAACGACGATAACAAACGGTCAGACAACTTACCCACAAAATGTGATTCACACCAATAACACAACATCAGGCAACATGTTTCTTTTCCAAATAAATGATTCACACCCATAACAAAACATCAAGCAATTTATCTTCAAGAACTGATTTACACTCATAACAAAGTACCAAACAATTTAAACCCAACAAATGACACCTGCCGTTTAACACCAAAAACTGACTTTTGCAAATAGTATGACATCAAGAAACTTGTTATAAAACAGATTCCGTCTTACCGATAACAAGACATCAGAGAATGTATCATTATGAAGTGACCTTCGCCAAGAACGGGCCGATCACATAATAAGGCGTTGTGCAAGTCAGATTAAGAAATGTTGTAGAAGCTTCATCAGTAAAACATAAACATTTCCAAACTTTACTTCGGAAAATAACAACCCAAGATAGCACAACTTTACACTAACGTGCATCCAAACTGTAATAGATTGAAGATGGCACAGCTTCAGGATAGTGTGCATCCAAAATAGCGCAGTTTCAAGATAAGGATCCAAGAAAACAGAAAGCACTCGCCTTCAAGAAGAATGATGAAACAATGCATAGAAATGGCGCGTAGTGTGGGTCACTGAAGCGAGCCTTGAAGATAAGGGCAACCTTGTCACAGCGAAATAGGGCAGGTTGACCTGTGTGAGTGTGAGGTCATAAGATAAATATGGGCGATTTGCCTAGGGTTTCCCGGATGGGATGCGTTCTCAGACTAAATCAATCTTCATCAGGAAACCCTGCAATAGCTCCGATCCCCCACAAATATTGAACTAGACAGAAAAAGGTACCAGTCCAACACACAGGTAGAAGAATAGGTACCTGTAGAAAGCTTGGAGATCCTGGCCATTACCCACAGACAACAGAGGAGACAGCTCCCTCTATAGGGAAAAGTTGTCTATGTGTTGTCGTCCAGCCTCATTATAATCTCCACTAAATTTATAAACAGTGACATGTATCAACTGTAAACAACAACTTTGGAACAAAATGTTCACAATGAATTAACTCAGACGCTATGTTATACTTTACACACTATATTGAGAAGAATTGAGTTTTGAATTGTAATATCGTGTATACAACCACATATGGTCAGTGGCGTCACTGGGGTTGGTGTCACCCAGTGCGGTAAACCCTTGGTGTCACCCCTCTAGACTTTCACCATGGTCTTCTTCCGAGTGTTCCTGTACCATATATAATCGCATATAGTAATGTTTGTAAAATAAGTCAAAAAGTTAATAAGGACATAAGAAAGAAAACAAATTGAACAATATAACTTCAATACTTCAGGTAAAACATAAATAAAGAACTTCGACAAACTCGGACAAAGTTAAATTTTTGTTATTTAACATTAAAATTTCTAAAATTAACAATGAACGGTTATGAAACCCGACTAGACAGAGCTATGTCTGCTTTGTCAAATTTGCAATTTTTTTAATTTTGGTGTTACCCCTTGATGGTGTCACCCGGTGCGGCCCGCAACCCCCGCACCCCCCTAGTGACGCCCCTGCATATGGTAAACACATTTATTCATTCATTCAGTAGCATGTCCTTTGCAAAACCTCACTCCCATAACAACCTTTATGAAAACCTCTTAAAACCTTTCGGAAAACCTCTCGAACATAAAGCAAGATGTCCCGCGTCCGATACACCCATCTGGAGATCATCCGCCATATCCTGCACCCATCTTCTCTTTGGCCTTCCTCTTCCTCTCTTCCCAGGCATATACCCCTCCATTATTGTTCTCTCCAAACTTTCGTGACGTTTCAAGTGACCAAAATATTTAAATTTTCTTTGTTTTATCGTCTTTAATAGCCAACCTTCTTCAATAATCAGCTCTTGAAGTATAGATGCATTGGTTCATTTCTTTACCCAAGATATTCTTAAAAATAGTCTATAACATTTATATTCAAATGCATTTATGCGCTTTTCAGCTTTTTTAGTAAGTGTCCAGGTCTCACAGGCGTATGTTGCAATGGGAAAGATGCATACTCTTAAAAATCTAATTTTTGTAGTTCTATCTGTCCCACTCCATAATTTATCCAGTTGTTTTAGTCTTTGAAGAGCAATTGATAGTGTTCGTTTAATTTCTTTCATTGTTATTATGGCTACTTGGCAAGTTTTTCAGAAAGTAGTTTGCCATTGCTTTCCTTCTGGGCAGTGACTGTACTAGTCGATGGCCATAGCCATTGTCTCTACTGATGAGATCATCTGCCTATCGCCGCAGCGTGCAGACCATAACCAACAACAATCTGTCGGCTGCTCTCACACTCCATCCACCACCTGCTTCCATGGCTTCACGTAACCCTGATCGGGAGGCTAAACGGGTACTCCACCTTGCCCAAGGTTGTCCCGTAGACTAACGGAGGAAAGGAGGCGTCTTACATCTGCTTTGATAGGAGATACCCCTACCCCGCTAACCGATAGGTAAACACATGAATCCCAAAAATCAATAAAAGAAAAAAAAAACAATAGATGATTTTTAAAAAAAATATATAATCATTTTAAAAAAATCAACAACAAAAAAATCAACAGATTTCTAAACTATTGAACAGATAAATCTAAGTTTTGTCATTAATAATAGCAATAAGGTTTATCCCCTTAAGGAAAATGAGTCTAATCAAAATGATCTGTTCTCCTGCTTTGCACTGGGGAGAATCTCTTCTTCTACACCTCCTCACAGCCCAAGATGAGCTGGGTTAACTAAGTTCCTTTGTAATGTTACTAATAATCTAAAGGAACAAACATAAACAATATCTTGGGCTTCCCTATTAATTAGTCCTGTGGATTAATGAACGAGATTAGATAATCAGCCCCATTGGTGGTAGCAAATTACTGCTCGTCTTCTAGGGCCACGCTGGTAGAAAAATTGACAATTGATCACATAGGAATACATATCCTGGTACCCAATGGCTTGATGGTGTTGAGGCAGGGCAGACATTCGTGGTACTGGTAACCACTCTTGAAGAATACACAAGGTAAATTGCCTAGATCATATAAAATGACGAATACTGTCCCTTTGTTCAGGCTAATAGATTTGAACGTCTCAACAGTAATCACAGACCTGTTGGTAAGATCAGGTCAGGGTGGTAAAGGCAAAATATAAGTTCTTCAGTACTGCAGAAAGTCTTGGTTCAGGAATGTTATAGCGTTCTCCAGATAGTGGTTGTAACTCAGATTTGGTATGGAACTTGCCTGCACATGCCTGGTACAGACGTGGAATAAGCCCATAAACAAAGCTGACAGTCCATACAGCAGTTTTATTATCCATACGGCTACAGGCTTTGTGGTACTGATGCACGGGGTAGTTAACGTTGATAGGTATTCCTGACCTCAGTGTACAAAAATGGGAGGAATTAAGTCCTTTTGTTCAGGTTAATGAATCTGATCCTCTCCATAGTCATCCATCAGCAATTCTATTTGACTATGGGTTCCAATTGTAAGTATAGGGCCAGTCCACCACTCATCTTCCTGGCGCTACAAAATGAAAAAATAACAATCGATATATATTTGGAAGAAAAAATCAAACGTCACTGTAATATAAATATCAACAAGCATCAAGAAACGAAAATAAGGGGAGGAGGAGGGAGAGGGTTTCTAATTCACCAATTCCTCTTCTCTGGTGATGAAGGTTACTCCAACTCTGAAAGAGCGTGTGTGTTGTATCTGCTCAGAGCTCAACATTTGTTCACCATTGATGCTGTAATACTATGATGAGGTAAACTCATAATGAGACAACGATAGCAAGATAAAATTAGGTCATCAGGGTGAGACCACGTTTTCCTTTGGTGAAAAAACTTATGTTGAGACGAAGGCAGGTTACGACAAAGGCATCATGTTGAGACAGAAGCAGGGTGATACACAGACATGGTGAGACAAAAGCATGGTGAAATCAGTGCACCATGTTGAGATGAAGTCCTCATAATATTATCGCATTCTCCATCATCCCTTATTCCTTTGCCTTTCGCCTGGTAAAATTCGAACATTTACTCCAGCAGTTAAAGTAATAATCATGAACCAGCATAAAATGTAAAACACTCACAATGAGAACATATTTAAATCATTTCATAGAATAATGCAGGAGCGCCATCCATTGGATATTCATCGTAGATCAACAAAACCCCGAACACAAGAACGTATTGTCCTTTCCCCACTCGACTCTTAGGAGCAGGGGTTTGGAACGCTGCTCCAAGGGCAGTCATTAAGAACGCAAATTAGCAAATCCCTGAACTTAAAATATGCGCCAAGTCATGAACAGCAATTGTGTAATGCTGGCGTGACGTACACGTCCTGCAAGTCATGGGAATATATGGTGCGTCTTTCTTCCCATATGATATTATAACTAGTAAAAAGGCATGTCATTCACTTCCATTGCATACTCATGAAAAGGATTACATGACAAGTCACACACTATGTAGATTTACAAAAGATGGGAATAGAAGATTCACCAGTAAGTACAGGATAGTTCAATATACAGTTTAGCAAACACATTTCCCCAGCATGAAAAGTATGTCCATGTTATGTGTTGATAGTAACATTTCTACAGCATAGGGAAAAAAGGTACAAGATATATATGTATATTTAAAAGGTTTACTGTATATAGAAATATGCAGATGTTATGCATTGATAGTGATATCAATCACAAACCATAAGTAAGTTACTCATAGCAGGTGAAACTGTAAGCATAGCAGAACCCTTAGTGGTACAGACATGTCAGTTTTGTAGAAAGCGAACAATCAGGCTATCTCTTTCAATGAAGCGTTGTTCTCACAGTTTCAAAATTTACATACAAACACAATGGTACATGTACCCTTTTTCTTCAGAAGCACGGTCATAACATGCATAATGAATTCATAATCTTACCCTAAGCACCAAGAGCTCAAATTGGGCGATGACAAAAACATCCCTTAACTAGGGAGTGACTCGAATCGTTGTGCGACTGCATTTTCAAATGCCAGGCTATTGTTTTGCAGGTTCCAGCTAGACCCTGCTGGGACTTAAGCTACCTCGCGCTAATTACCCAATCACCGAGCTCGCCTGCCGCTCTGTACATTCCAATTATGCTGTCCTTTGTTCTATATATACCGTACGCCTGTACCAGTCATTACATTGTAATGAACGAACGGCACAATTGAGACATAAGTTCCTGGAAACTGTGATGGGTGAGGTAAAGTATGTCACAGTGAGCTGGGTAACTCTGTGTAGTCCAGCGACCCACGATGCCTTTCTTGTTGACTGCCTGCATGCCATAATCTTTCTATGTCATACTGTATTCTTTGTCACCTCTCTTTTATAACTAAGCGGAGCTTAAGCCTTCAGCCAATACACGTCATACAATCTTGTCTTTTGCTATATCCTGCAGCTTCTTTCTCCATGTCCTCCCGGTATTATTCATCTATGCTTCACTCTCTTATTCGTGCGTGTTTTTGTCTCATTCGTGGGTTATTTGCATGTGGGTTTCGAAGATAGAATTATATAGTTAGAACCATTATAAGGTTCTCCTATGTGTGTCCTGTACTGCACCAGCGTCATTTCTTTACCTCGTGATTCGCCGGAATATGTTTAGATGTCTGCCTACGCTCCACGGTGGTACCTCTACCCTACCATTCACTGTCGCATTGCCGTTTTGACAGACGATAGTTTGTTACATTGTGCTTCAAAAAGGCATAATAACTATAACCCATGGAGGTAGCGAAAGGTAGCGCATCGCCCTGCATGCTGTTTCTCTTGTACATCCAAGAATAATGCGCATAGCTTCATTCTGTATCCTTTCCATCCTTTCTATCTGCTTACGGCTGAGAGTTAGGAATGTGATTGAACAGGCCAATTCGCACTGTAAATATTAGTCCACAGTGGATACATGTGAACACATGGGCATTTTCACCATCACGCACATCTTACGTCTCACGTGCTCAGTGTTTGACCTATCTGCAATCATTTTCTCCTTTTTCTTTATTCCATCTCTGATAGTTGCCCTCCATGCAACACGTTTTCGGTGACTTGCTCCCAATGTGCATTATCAACCCCTGTACTTATTCGGTTAATTGATTTAGTCGCCTCCCGTGCTTCTGATCAATACCGCAACTAATGATGGAACGTCAGAGTTAACTATTCTAGCTTTGTAATTAGTTGTAAATTTTCACTGCTATGTGATAGTACTCGGTGTGTTCATCACAGTTGAAATAGCATGTGGTATTCGATTTGGGGGGGGGGGGGGTCGTGTACCCAGTGTCTAATACAGACAGTGTAATGAATGACTCTGACAATGTGGTTTCATAGAACAACAGTCTCCGGCAGACAGAGATGCCATGCCAAAAACCAGCAGTGGTTTCGTTCTAGCAACAGACTAAAAATCTGCCCTGAAAACGGTAAAAAATTAAGAACGAAAACGGGAACTTGGTGGAAAGATAATTCTCCATTTGTCATACTGCATCATCGTGTTTCAAGCTTCATTAGCATGCTGACGTCTGTCTTCCACACGTCTCCCTCTCGCTGGTTCCTCGTTCCTTTATTGTTGTTCTTTCTTGTGTGGAGAGTAAAAACGTTGCACCTCTTAAATATTGGCATACACACACATCGAGAGGAGTGGGCGGATTGGCTTAGACATGCGATGTCCACCTCTAGCTGGACAGTTTTTCAGCCCAATTGCAGCTGGAGACTAGTTTTGCTATTAAAGGTCTCGGGGATGTATACGTCGGCCTGAGTCGGATGTGCAGAATTCTCCCTAGACTGTGACAAGGAGGTTCCTGCAAATGTCAAACATAACGCGGGAAGCATGGTCATCATCATCATCTTCTTCCATTTTTGCCGTCAAACATCGTGGGGAGGAATAATTTGCGCTCAAGCGCCCTATGGGCGACACTTGATAGTGTCATTCCGTGTGGTTGTACAATGTCTTTGATGTCGTCAATCCATTTTCTTCTTTGACGTCCTCTTGGTCTCGTCGCAGAGGATCTTTGATGTAGGTAGGGTCAGTGATGGTAGTTGATGGTGTTGCATTCTAACGACATGGCTAAACCACTTGATCTTCTGTCTTTCAATAAATGTAGCATAAGGTGTTGATCCCAGTGTCTGTCTGAGATCAACATTTCTTAAGCGTGAATCGTGTTAACTGTCCACTGCTCTGCTAACATTGCGAAAAGTAGAAAACGTAACCACACATTTGTGTGGAAATCAAGAGAAAGTCGCTAAGTTAATTTCATAACATTCTACTCTATCGGTGAAATAATTATATCAACTATCACACTGCATTTATGAATTCCAATGCGAGCGCCAAGCACATGGTTAAGTATAATTGTATGCAAATACAAACACAGAAGTCACTGGCAATAGTTTGCACGATTTATTGCCTGGTACATTTCGCTGCATCTCGTCTTGTGCATACTGCTGGGTTATATATCATATGAAGTGAATAAATGAATAACACACTGACTATCACAATTAAAACACAGTCACAGGTATTGTTCCAATGTGTAATATTTGTAATTTTAAATTGAGAACGAACTCTTTCTGTTTACACAAAACTGGTGGCAATGGCCTGATTGCTAACTCCTCACTACATTTGATCTGTGGAGAGACATGAACACTTATATGTGATATATTCATGAACAATAAAGTCCATAGAGAAAAACTGGCACTGAACCTCTCATGTCCTCTAAGAAGTACAAATATCAGAGACTGAGGCAGAAATGGATTTTAAACAATAACAAAAGAAGGAATACTGCTTGTCAACGAACTTAAAGATCAATGTTCCGTTATTGTTGTTGCTGTTCTCCACTTGTGCCGTTAAGCATTGAGGGGGAGGGGTTATTAAAGTCCCTGTGCCTGTGACTAGATCTTTCCTCCAATTTCCTCAGTGTTTCATGCGTATGTTTCTAGGATCAAGTAAATTCCCTACTGGTTTGCTAGACCTGTCATAGGTTCCTGACCTGCTAAATGTTTTGTATAGAAGGAACAAGAAGACAGAAGAATGATAAACATTTCTTCTATTTTATTTTAAGCCAAACATTTTAATGTAAAGTTACATCTTATAGAAGTGAATTATTTAACAGATTCAGTGCCAAACAAAACGTAGGTTTGGACCAAACAAAAGTGGATGGTGCAAACTGGGAAGTAGGGGTGTGCCATAGTTATGACTTAACAGTTGTTAATATGCTAGCAGACATGTTGTATTATACATCAAATTATTGGGGGTTGCATAGGGAAAACTATTATAAATAAGCCCATGGCAGATACGGGAAATCGTTTAAGATTAATCATCCCATGGAACTTAATGAGTTAATTAATTAATGCTGACATTTTTCAGCTTCAGAAGTGCTAAGATAACACAGTGAACAATTAAGTACTAGTTACATGCTTGCTGTAAATTATAGTAAAAGCACATTTTGTCTTTGATCTGGTCATTTGCATCTATGTCTTCTTCTTCTTCTTCTTCTTCTTCTTCTTCTTCTTCTTCTTCTTCTTCTTCTTCTTCTTCTTCTTCTTCTTCTTCTTCTTCTTCTTCTTCTTCTTCTTCTTCTTCTTCTTCTTCTTCAGCGTTCCGAGCCATTGGGGTTCTTTGCTGCAGATACAATCCGTCTCCATTCGTCTCTCTGGTTGACCCTCTCTTGCCAGTCGTTGATTCCAAGTGCTTGTAGGTCTGTATATATATTATCTCTCCACCGTATCTTGGTCTACCTCGGGATCTACGGTCATTTATTTCCTGAGTGTAAGCGAGTTTTGTTTCCCTATTATCTTCCATTCTTTCTATATGCCCCAGCGATTGTACTGTATTAGCCTTTATGATACCAGTGATTAGCGGGGACTTAAACAGATCATAAATGTCTTTATTACTTCTTCTTTTCCACTCTCCACTTTGTGTATCCTTAATGGGTCCAAAGATGCGTCTTAAAACTTTGTTCTCAAAGGTTTGTAGCAAGGCTTCGTCTCCTTTCGTTGTACTCCAGGTTTCAGAGCCATACAGCACAACTGGTCTGTTTTGTATATTGTGATCTTGGTGTTACGAGATAGTGCCTTTGATTTTAATAGATGTTGTAGTGCATAGTATATCTTATTTTCAGAATTGATTCTAGTTTGTAGTTCTTCCCTAATGATGTTGGAGCAGTTGAAGATTGTACCTAGGTATTTGTATGTTTCCGTTCTTTTAATGGTCATATTATCTATTTGTATGTGGCCAGAGTTTTTAGCCATTCCTTCTCTTGAAATTACCATATATTCTGTCTTCTCTTTGTTGATAACCAGTCCCATCTGTTGGGCATTTTCCTTTAAGTGGGTCAATATTTCCAATGTCTTTTGTTCATTTTCCCCTATAATATCTATATCATCTGCATAACCAAGCAATATCACATTCCTCCTTTACTCTCCTTACAACTTTCTCTAGAGTCAGATTGAAGAGTAGCGGCGATAGTGCATCACCCTGTTTCAAGCCAGATGTTATTTGGAAAGGGTCTGATTTCCTGCCTTTATATGTTACTATATTATAAGTATCTTCCATGCATAGTCTGGTCATGTTGATTAACTTCCTTGATAATCCAAATTCCCGCATAGCATTCCATAGACTATTCCTATGGACACTATCATAAGCCTTTTTAAAATCCACAAAAATGTTATGGAGATCTCTTTTATATTCCCAGTCTTTCTCGACTATTTGTCGTAAGATAAATATCTGATTTATTGTTGATCTGTTTTGTCTAAAACCCGCCTGGTAGTCACCTAATATGTATTCTTAATGGTTTTAGTCTATTTAGTAGTACTGCGGATAGTATCTTATAGCTTATGGACAGTAGTGATATTCCTCTATAATTTTCACACTTGAAAACTTGTCTCCTTTCTTAAAGATAGGTATCAATAATGACTCTTTCCAGTCATGGGGTAATTCTTCAGTCCTCCAAATTTTTATTATTAGTTCGTAAAGCTTTAGATGTAATGCATGGCCACCCGCCTTTATAAATTCAGCAGTAATTCCATCAGCCCCAGTTGCCTTATTGTTTTTTAAGTTGTGTGATTACATATAGGATTTCTTCAAATGCAGATTCATCAATTTGTGGTTCACACGTTATAACCTCTTCTTGTGGGAAAGTGTTACTTGGAGCTTCACAATTTAGTAATTCAACAAAGTATTCTTTCCATGTGTTGCACATTTCCTCATTGGTATGTATTGTATTCCCATTTTTGTCTTTTAAACCATATGTGTTGTGTTGGTGCCCTCATTTCATTGCGGACGATGCATTAGCTTTCTGGACGAAGACAGTCTACAATGTGTTCGATAAACACGTGCCAATCAAAGAAGTTCGAGTCAAAAATCAACATAAATCCCCATGGGTCACTAGTGAAGTTCTGGAAATTATGAGAGAGCGAGATACAGCACACAAAAATAAAGACTTCATCAATTACCGCAGACTAAGGAATAAAGTTAAATATGAAATTCGTAGGATAAAAAAAGACCATTTTAAAAATTTGATTGTAGATAATTCAAACAGTACAAATATATGGAAGGCTATTAACTTGCTAACCAATAAGAAACGCCCTACAGAATCAGCAATACCAAATTCTATAACATGCGATGAATTCAGTTGGTTCTTTCAATCAGAAATAGAGAATCTAAAGTCTTCAATACCAGACTCATCGTGTAATTTAAGTTCACTGGCATCATTCTGTGAGGAGAAGTGCACCAGAAATATTCCCGCTGAGATTCCTTTAATGTCTGTTGCAGACGTTTATAAATATATCTCTTAAACCTCAAATCAACAAACTCACACGGCCTAGATGGTATCAGTAATAGAATTCTTCGTTGTGCTGCACCAGTCATTAGTGAGTCCTTAACATTCATATATAACCAGTGCCTGGCCTAAAACTACTTTTCATCTGCATTTAAAATTGCTAAAGTGTTTCCGCTAATTAAAACTGGCTCAATCGATAATAGCGTTTTGGGTAATTATAGACCTATTTCCTTACTATCGTCGCTATCAAAACCACTAGAAAAACACATTCATAAAATAACGTTGCACCATTTAATTAACAACGATCTAATAATTAACAGTCAATCTGGGTTTCGACCTAAATATTCTTGCCATAGTGCTCTAACAAAAATGACCGATAACTGGCACTTAAACATCAACAACGGTAGAATTTGTGGAGCGGTGTTTGTAGACTTTTAAAAAGCTTTTGATATGGTAGATCACGATATTTTAATTAGAAAACTAAAACAAATGAAGATAAGTACCAACATGGTGAACATAATTACGTCATTTCTATCCGACAGACAACAAGTCGTGTCCTTCAACAACTGTCTATCAAGACCCACACAGCTGAATATTGGTGTGCCTCAGGGCTCAATACTAGGTCCGCTGCTTTTTGCAGTTTATATTAATGATCTTCCTTTATATATCAATACAACTTGTGATCTATTTGCAGACGACTGTACTATATATACTAGTCAAGAAAACCGTAGTGAATTAGAGAATTCTTTACAAAAGGAACTCGATAATCTTACTAGATGGAGCAATGAAAACCGCATGCAAATTAACATCGACAAAACCAAATCCATGCTAATAACGACCAGACAAAAACTACAGACACTAGCCATAACTGGATCACCGCTCGAACTCCGCATGGGCACGTTACCTATAGTTAATATGAATGAACATAAAACACTAAGTCTTTTAATTGACAGCCATTTGAGCTGGAGCTCTCATGTTCACGTTCTTACCAAGAAAATAGCACAAAAAGTTTACCAACTTGCTAAAATTCAGCACTTCCTGGACGAAAGCACACGAAAAATATTCTATACATGCTATATCCAATCACATCTCGATTACTGTTCCACAGTTTGGGATGGTTGCCCTAAATCTAATTTAAAACGACTATGTTCTCTACAAAACCGTGCTATTCGTCTGGTTTCTGACATAAAGCACGTTGAAAGTAATAATTTGTACAGTCATCTAAGACTTCTACCACTTCAAAAGCGCTTCCTTTTCAACAAAGCCAAATTAGTGAACAAAATTATATCTCAAAATACCCCAGAGTATCTTCTGCCGCTGATTCAATCTAATGCAATGAACAGCAAGCGCCTACATTTGTTACATCTCTCAAAGCCTAGATTGGACCTATACAAAACATGTTTCGCCTATTCTGGTGCTCACTTATGGAATGATCTGCCTCTAGATCTGAAAACTCATATGAGTCCCTACACATTTAACCAAAAACTCTTTCAATACTTAATCCATACCGATTATATGCCACCATAATTCATTTACTGGTATAATTGTTCATTATAATCGTTCATTATAATTGTTTAACTATAATTGTTCACTATATATGTGTGTGCGTGTGGGAGCGAGAGAGAGAGAGAGAGAGAGAGAGAGAGAGAGAGAGAGAGAGAGAGAGAGAGAGAAGAGAGAGAGAGAGAAAGTGGGTGTCAGAGAGAGTGAGAGAGTGAATGTGTGTGTGTGCGTGCGTGTGTGTGGAGAGAGTGATTGAGCGAGAAATGGTAGGGGAATGTGTCAGTGCATGCATTCGTACGTGTATGTGTGAGAGTGAGTGAGAGAGTGCATGCGTGCATGCATGCGTTCATGCGTATGTGTATGTATGAGAGAGTGTGATTGAGAGATTGAGTGTGTGTGTGAAGGATTGTGTGTGAGAGTGAGACAGTGCGAGAGTTGATGTGTTAGTGTGTGTGTGTGAGAGCGCGCGCGCGCATGCGTGTGAGTGTGTGTATATGAAAGAATACAGAGAGAGAGAGAGAGAGAGAGAGAGAGAGAGAGAGAGAGAGAGAGCTGAGCAGATGCATGTCATGTAACACGCATGTTATGTAACACGCGAATCCGTATGTTTGTGTATTCTCATCTGTCATATTATCAGTTAAATACCATTTGATTTTATCATGTATAATATAAACTTATGTACATTACTGTAGTTTGAGTGAGAGAGTCAGTGAGTGTGAATGAGAGACAGAATGAGTGAGCATGAGAGTGAATGTGTGTGTGTGTGTGTGTGTGTGTGTGTGTGCCTTCTCTGTGTGTATCTCTGTGTGTGTGTGTGCCTTCTCTGTGTGTATCTCTGTGTGTGGGAGCATCACTATGTTTACGTCACATACTTTTTATGTACACATTTTTCTCCATGTTTAACATTTTTATGAGACTGCTCATGACAATTGTCAGTGTATGTGTGTGAGTAAAGTGTGGGAGTTTGTTCATACTAGTTTCAATGCTAACGTGAGACATTTTGTATGTGTCTAGATGTGAGGAGGTATGAGTGTGTGTGGAGGATGTGTGTGAGTGTGGGGATATGTGTGGGTGGGGGATGTGTGGGTGGGGGTATGCGTTTCGATGGGTTGGGGTGTGTGGGTTTTTGTGGGTAGTGATATTTGTGGGTGTTGGTGGGATGTGTGGATGGATGTGTGGGGGTGAAAGTAGGGGTGTGGGAATGGGTGTGGGGGATTTGTGTATGGGTGGAGGATATGTGTATGGGATGGGTGTGGGGTGTGTGTGTTTATGTGGGTGGAGATGTGTTGGTGGTTTGAGGAAGTATGTGTGGATGGCGGGGTTGTGTGGGTAGGGGATTGTATTGGGTGGATTGGGGATGCAAGGGCGGGTGGGGAGAAGTGTATTGTGTGTGGGTTTGAGATATGTGTGCGGTGTGTTGGTGGGGGATGTGTGCATGGTGTGTGGGTGGGGGTGTGGTGGTATGGGTGAGGATATGTGTGTGGGTGGGGGATAGTGTGTGGTGTGGGGGATGTGTGTGATGGGTGCGGGGAATGTGTGTATGGGTGGGGTATATGTGTGGGTGAGTAGGGGATGTGTGGTGGTTGGGGGAAGCATGTGGGCGTGTGTGGTTGGGACATGTGTGCGTGGATGGGGAATGTGTGGGTGGGGGTGTGTTAGTGGCTTAGGGATGTGTAGGTGGGTGAGGGATGTGCATGTGTCGGGGTGGGATGCGTGAGTGGGTGGAGGATAAGTGTGGGTAGGGGTATTGTGATCGAGAGATGTTTGATTGGGGTGGGTGGGGGTGTGTGGGTGCGTAGTGGAGGATGTGTGCGTGAGTGAGTGTGTGTTGGTGGACGGGTAGGGAATGCGTGTGTGGGTGGGAAGAGGTGTGTGGTGTGTTGGTTAGGGATATTGTGTGGGTGAGGTATGTGTGTGTGGATGGGGGATTTTTGTGGTGTGTGGGTGGGGTTATGTGGGGTGGATGGGTAAGGGTATCTGTGTGGGTGTGGGTGGGAATATTGTGTGGTATGTGGGTGGAGGATATGTATGTGGTGTGTAGGTGGGCATGTGTGGTGGTATGTGGGTGTGGGATGTGTTGGTGAGGGATATGTGTGTGTGCGGTGCGTGGGTTGGGAATATTGCGTGGTAGGGGATGTATGTGATGTGCGGGTGGGGGATTGTGTAGTGGGGGATTGGGTTAAGGCATGTATGGGTGGGTGGAGGATGTATGTGTGGGTGGTGGGGTGTGTGTGTGAGTGGATTGGGGATGTATGGGTAGTTAGGGAGATGTGTGTGTGGGGGGGGAGGGGGGATTGTGTGCGTGGGTGGGTGTAGGGTGGTAAATATAATAAATTAGAATAAGGACAAGTTTCGCTAGGGGTATTCAGTATGAATGGGGTCTAAAACCCAAACACGCCCTCTATAGGAATTAATATATTGGCTCGTAACCCCCAAGTATTGAACAAGGCAGAAAAGGGTGCAAGTTCAACACTAACATAGAAGAAATGTTTCCCATAGAAGGCTGGGAGATCCGGGAAGTTCTACCACAGACACCCGAGTACTAATCACTCTACCCAGATTGTGTGTCTATGTGTAAGTGCCCCGCCCCACATTTAATCTCCCACATATATATAAACAATGACAAGTATCCACTGTCATGCACATCCACAGTATTATACAACAGAGGGACAACAACCAATGTTAGACGCAACAACTGGATTACATGACAGAGGAACAACAGCCACTGTTAGACAAAAACAGTACAATGACTCACTGTATCACATAACAGTAACCATAACTGGACTATAAACATCAATTTTGGAACAACAGGTTAACAATGAAGTAACTGCAAGGCTTGGTTAAACCAAACAAACAAACAATTGTATTGTGGAAAACATTTTGGTTCTGGACAAACCCTGTTGGCTACAATATGGTGACATGGACATGAAAAATTATCATATTTCAGGCAATGCACACAAAGTATACAACCAAACAGAAGTCCCCAAAAATATTTCCCCAAAAAAGGTTCACATCAAATACATGTGTCAAACACAAAACAAAGTAAATAATCCATACAAAGAACTAGATAAAGAAAATCTATCTAATCTGTCTCTAGAAATATCCTAGGGGTCTGATGATGACTCCCTCTCCTTCAATATCCACTAGAAAAAGTCTGGCCATAATCACACTCTCTATAATCCAGGAAAACAGCTGCTTTGCATATATCCACCTATTCAGAAAATTGGGGATTGCACACACACACACACACACAGAGAACTTTCACTTCTGGATCATATATCCATCGCGAAAAACATGTAGGAGTAATCCATATGAATCCAATGTGGATATACTGTAATCTCTCAAGTCACAGTTGCTAAGTCACTGGGCTAGGAGCGTTCCAGGGTGATATAACAGACAGGTATAAATAAGTCTGAAGCATTCTGGCGTGGCGTGACACACAGGAGTCCATGTGATTGATTCGATCAGGATCAGGCACAAACACTTTCAGTATCTCTTTGGATGAGGAGTGACATCACATAATCCATTAGAATTTCCTGACAGAACTAACTTGAATTGGGCATGAATATTCCAGCCCCTTTCTCTGGGTTAAGATGTAGGTTATTCTTTCTTCAGTTGAATATACGACTTGATTGACGGTAGTTGGTAATGTGCTTGATTATCCATGTCTGGGATATGATGGATGAGAAGATTCAAAGGAAGCTGGGAGTTCACACAATCAGTTGGTAAATCAATACTGGTAAATGATGGTGAATTCCAGACTATCCATGAGCCTCTGGAATGTGACAGTTGAATGTGGAATTAGGCGGTGACTTTTAGAAGAGGTTATACTCTGTATCCATCTAGGCCAGGCATGCCTCATGTCTTTGCAGACATTGAAAAGCTTAACACCGTCTGTAAGTTCCCAGAGGTAGGGAATCCACTTCCGCATATTCAAAATCCGTTACGTATCCAGGCATTGACATTCAGGTTCAGGGTGAGTAGCAGTAACCAGCACTCTTTGTATAATATTAGAGGAGGCTGATATCCCAGTTTCCTGCCTCTAAATCCAAACAAGTTGACTATAAATCCAGTGCGAAGCATGGTGACTAGTGCCAATACTCCACCACCATCTCTAGCGCTGTATAGTGAAGAAGAACAGGGTTGATATAGATTAGTTATACAATCCAAACTTGGATAATAATGTATCATAATAAACTATACATATATATGATGAATAACAGTGTATCATAATTAAAAATAAAGGGAACAAAAGGGAAGAAGAAAAAAAAAGTGTAGCTAGTTCCCTAGCACTTGTCGCCTACTGTAGAGTTTTGACCCACTCCAAAAGTGAGTAAGATATCTACTCAATAGGTACATTTCTTCTGGACTGATACTGGAGCTTCCTGAGGGGTTACGCACCACCTAATCCATCCAAACATTTTGATAGTACCGCTGTCACACCATGGAAAAAGTTCATGAGACACTGTCCTCATGTAAGCAATTCATAAATCTCCTTTCCATAGTTGCAAACAGCATTATGTAAGTACCACTGATAAATGGCAGAAGTTTAGCTACCAGTTCAGTCATCTCCTTTTGCATCATCATCATCATCATCATCATCATCATCATCATCATCATCATCATCATCATCATCATCATCATCATCATCATCATCATCATCATCATCATCATCATCATCATCATCATGTGTTTGTCCCCATTGGGGGGGGGGGAGTTAAAAGATCTACTCCAACAGTAACATCATGAATAGAATATACATATGATGAATAACAGAAAACCTTGTTAGTCTTTTACTAAACATGGTATGAACTCTCTAGTGGGTATTACCCAACATCTCAAAGTAAAAACACAAGAGCATGGTGTCATTTCCCACTCCCTTGAGATTATATATAGATATATCATACCAAATGACAATCTTATAACAGCATTTATTACAGCATCAAGCAGTAACAATCATGAGCATAAAAGGTAAAATACTCATAAAAGAGAAATCATGGGAATCTTTTCCCATACACTTGAGATTATGTATATCATACCACATGAAAATCCCATAACATCATTTATGAAAATAAAAGACTACAAGACAATCTCTGTGTATTTACAACCAGGTAAACAAAAGATTAACTCCTAAGTGCATGAAAAAGTCAAGCGAGAATATATCTCTCTCTCTCTATCTAACAACCTATATTAAAGTTGTACACAAATGTGAGATAGTAATATTTCTCCATCATAAGAGCAGAAATACAAAATAAGCAAAAACACTTTATAACACAGAGACCAGTTGTGAAAAATAAGTATTTAGGAATAAAGTAAGTTCACAAAATCATCTCAGAAGAATGACTCATAGCAAGATTATATTGTAAGCTTTATGAAGGCTGACTGGACAACATGGCGATGTCCAGGCTGTGTGACGTAAACCAACATTTCAATGAAAGCGATTCTCCTAATTTTCACACACACAACTTCAATCATGATATTAGTGGCCACAAAGCATTTATCCTAATATATAACATGATATGTTGTATATAATATAATGCTCACCTAAAACGCAGAGAATAAGTGGGCTTTAAATTAACCCATTAACAATGGGTCACCCGCTAACATTGGAGAAACATGGCGATTGACCAGACCGCTTTGTCTACCAAGCCTTTGTCTAGATTAAGCCTGTGTTTCCGGGGCGCGGCCAATCAATTGTCTTAAAACGAAACGAAATTTCGTTTCGTTAATTCTCCCGTCGGGCTTTTTAATAGCCTCTACTCTTCAGATAGCGTGTCCTAGCAACGTCTGCTGGAAAAGACTGCGAGATGATGACATATATGTCACAGTGGGAAATATGTGGTCAATGGAGATGTGGCTGGGGGATGGGTGGTTTGAGGTGTGGATGGGGAGAGGATGTGTGGGTTAGGATGTGTATGTGGGTGGGCGTGGGATATGTGGGTTGGTGGGGGAATGTTTGTGGGTGGCGAGTGTGCTTTGGTTGGGGGAACAGGTGAGGGGAGTGTGGGTGGGGGATGTGCGGGAGGGGGATGGGTCGGTTGGTGGGGTATGTATGTGTCCCTTGGAGTGCGTGTGTGTGGGTAGGTGTGTGTGTGTGTGGGGGGGGGGGGTGATGTATGGGTACGTGGGAGATGGGCCTCATAACATCGTAATTTGCCTTGTTTATGTTTACAACATTCATTTCACAATGTTTATTTTTCTTCCTATGTAAATGTATAATGCTCTTGATGAACGAAAGACGAGTGATTGGAAGGGCCGAATGTAAGACGGGCCTGCGCGCCCAATTTGTGACCCTAATAAAGTTGATTTGATTTGATTTGATTTGATTTGACTTCGGTTCTTTAAAACACTTTCTGGATTCGTTTTTCTGGTGATTAGTTTTCATATCTTTGATTATATTACTCATATATTATCGCTTCTACTGTCGAACTATTTTTGTAAACTCTTTACATTCATTTCTATATTGCTCTTCCTTTTGGATGTTGTTGATGTCATTTAGCCATAGCTGTCTGGCATTCTTTTTCCTTATGACTGCTTCTTCACATTTTTGATTGAACCATCTGTTCTTTCTATGCGTGGTTAACACATCAAGACATTCTTCTGCGGTAGATTGAATTGTATTCTTGATGTTCAACCAAGTTTGGTCAACGCTTTCCTCCAACGGGTTTTGTAGAATTTCAAGTTTACATTTTATTTCATCTGCAAATTTCTATTTGACTGTAATTTCTTGTAGTTTTTCTCTGTTATATGTTGGTTGTAATGTTTGTAATTTAGTATAGAAAGCTCTCTTAAGTTTTATTTTAAATTTTGCTCCAACGAGGAAGTGGTCGCTGTGGCACTCAGCTCCTCTATAACTTCTAACTTGTTGTATGTTTGATGCATTTCTGTTGTTAATTAAAATGTGAACTATTTGATTATAGGTTTTCTTGTCACATGATTTCCAAGTTTGTTTGTGTATATCCTTTCTTTGTAGTCTGGTACTGCTAATCTGCATTCCTTTGGCTTCTGCTAGGTTGATGATTCGCCATCCATTATCATTTGAAGTTGTATGTAGGCTTTCCATACCGGCAACTTGTTGCTTTTTTAAAAAATTGGTCTTCCTCTTTTCTTGTCTTTATTTTGTAGAAAAAACATGATGCCTTTTGGTTTCTTGATATTTTGGTCACATATTATTTTAATAAATATTTGCTTATATTCCAGGCATTATTGTCTTGTTATAAGAATGCACATTTTATTTATTTTTGCTGACAAATATGTATATGATCTGTGTAAAATTTATATATATCATGTGTTGGAGTGTCCACCATGGTGGGATTATAGCGGGGTAGGGGTACCCCCTATCAAAGGAGAAGTAAGGTGCCTCCTTCCCTCCTCTAGCCTAGGGGACACCCTTGGGCAAGGTGGAGTACCCGTTTAGCCCCCCCCCCCCCCAACATGGTGACGTGAAGCCATGCGAGCAGGTGGTGGATTTGACTTGGGAGCAGCCGACAGATAGTTGTTGGTTATGGTTTCAAGTCAAAGACGGTGGGCAGAGGATCTCTGAATAGAGACAATGGCTACGGTCATCCGATCTGTATGTTCACTGCCAGGAAGGAAGAATGGTAGACTTCCCTCCTTATTGACTCCCTGGCAGAGGAGGCTCGTCAGCCTTGATTGGTATCTCTTCTAAGAGAAGGAACTCTAAAACTTATGCCTCCGCTGCCTTGTGGGTATACCTATATGGGAAAGGCTTCGGGAGTAAACCCTGAGGACAAATACGGCGATGGAGTCCCTAAGGCAGTTCCATGTTGTAAACAACATAGTTCTGGCAACTCCTGCGACGGCACCGATGCCAAGTTGCATTGGCTACTGCCTTTCCCTTGGTCAACATCGGCGACGTGGAGAGGGGGAACTTGCTACTGGGAAACAGCTGGTTCTCCGATTTCCATTGCCCAGGCTTGTGCCCTGAATATGTCACTTCAGCACCGCGTAAAACGATTACACAACACGGGAAGCAGCATTTACGAGTTATAAGTCTTAATGGTCGATTGGCGTAGAGCAAGGCGCCATGGGCTACTTCCGACGGTTGAAGAGATCATCGTGTCTCACTAGACAGCTACAGCCCGCCTAAGCTGGGTAGCCCCCCCCCCCCCCCCCAGTCAATAAGGTGCTGTCTCGCCACGGTTCATCTGATTCTGAGGGTGTGTGGAGCTTAGGGGGAAAGTCCTGACAACATGGATCGCAATCTATACACCTAGCAACAAGAAAAAAACAAACCACCGGCCCTAAGGCTGGGAACATGGAACGTAAGAACCATGACCCCTGGCATCTCAGACGATCTAAATGAGATTGTGGATGCCCGCAAAACTGCAGTGATAAACAACGAACTACTCAGACTGGGGATAGACATTGTCGCCCTGCAAGAGACCAGACTCCAATAATCTGGAAACATCAAGGAGAGGGACTTCACTTTCTATTGGCATGTCAAGCCGTGCGGAGAGACCAGGGAGCATGGAGTTGGCTTCGCTATCAGAAACAAGCTGCTTAATTCCATCATACCACCAAGTGATGGCACTGAAAGAATACTGAAGCTCCAACTCCAGGCAGAGGCAGGCCCAGTTAGTATTATAAGCGTTTACGCCCAACACTAACTGTAGCATCAGAATCCAAAGACAAGTTTTATGACGACCTTAGCAAAGAAGTCAGTGAAATACCAGAGAAACAACATCTTTTTATCCTGGGGGATTTCAATGCCAGGGTTGGCTCCGACCACAAATCTTGGCCTTCATGTCTAGGACAGTTTGGCGTTGAGAAGATCAATGACAATGGACAACGTCTCTTGGAATTCTGCAGCCACCATAATCTGTGTGTGACCAACACCTTCTTCGACACGAAACATCAACACAGGGTGTCATGGAGGCACCCCAGATCAAAGTACTGGCACCAACTCGACCTGGTGCTCACTAAACGCAGCAATCTCCGCAATGTAAGGCTGACTCGCAGCTATCATAGTGCTAACTGCGACACCGACCATTCTCTCGTCTCTAACAAGGTGAAAATAAAGCCCAAGAGAATCTACAGAAGCAGAAAAGAAGGAAGACCACCCAAAACAAAGAGAAAGTCAACAAATTCACCCAGACTCTAGCGGAGACTCTGCCTGACCCCACAAACGGAACTGTCACCGAGAGATGGAGTCATTTTCGCGACACCATCAACAATACAGCACTATCAACATTTGGCAAGAAGCAAACTAAGTCTACCGACTGGTTTGAAGCACACTCAGAAGAGATACTCCAAGTCCTGGAGATAAAGAGATATGCACTCTAAGTGTATAAAACATCACCTTCAGAGAAAACATTGCAGGCATTGCGAACGGCCAGAAATAGAGTACAACAGACGACAAGAAAATGTGCGAACAGGTACTGGCTACAGCTCTCTGCTCAAATTCAAACTTATGCAGACACTGGAAATATAAGAGGCATGTACGAGGGCATCAAGCAAGCTGTCGTTCCATCCAAAAATAAGATGACCCTTTTACGATCAACAGAGGGGGTAATAATAAAAGATCGAGCGAAACAAATGGATCGCTGGGTAGCACACTACTCAGAGCTATACTCAGTGGAGAACACTGTCGAAGAAGAAGCTCTGGAAGCCATCGATCAACAGTCCACCATGCTTGCCCTGGATAACGAACCATGCCTCACAGAAATCAGCTAAGCACTAGACACTCTTAAATCCGGCAAGGCACCAGAAAAAGATAGTATTCCACCTGAACTTTTAAAATGTAGCAAAGAAACAATCATTCCAGAATTGTATACAATATTTCAGCTCTGCTGGAAAGAAAAATCAGTACCTTAAAGTATGAAAGACGCAAACATTGTTACCCTTTATAAAAATAAAGGCGACAGAAGCGACTGCAACAACTATCGCGGCATTTCCCTACTCAGCGTTACAGGAAAGATTTTTGCCAGAGTAATCCTTAAAAGGTTACACATTCTTGCTGAAAGAATCTACCCCGAATCACATTGCGGATTTAGACCCAACAGGTCCACCATTGATATGATTTTCTCACTCCGGCAGCTCCAAGAGAAGTGCAGAGAACAGAGGAAGCCATTACATATTGCCTTCATCGAACTCGCATAGGCATTTGACCTCGTGAACAGAAACGGCCTTTTTAAGGTCCTTGAAAAGTTAGGATGTCCACCTACCCTTCTTAGTCTCGTAAAATCATTTCATGAAAACATGCAAGGGACCATTTTATTTGACGGTTCAACATCCCAGTCATTCAGCATCAGCAGTGGAGTAAAGCAGGGCTGCGTGCTTGCTTCTACACTTTTTGGTATCTTCTTCGCCGTTCTCTTAAGGCAGGCATTTGGGTCTGCCACTGAAGGCATATACCTCCACACAAGATCTGATGGCACACTTTTTAACCCATCAATACTCAAAGCAAAGACCAAAATAAAATCAAGATGCGTGAGAGAACTACTTTTTGCAGATGATGCAGCACTGACTACTCATACAGCAGAAGATCTCCAAAGGCTCATCGATCGTTTTTCAGCCGCCTGCAAAGACTTTTGGCTCACCATCGGCCTAAATAAAACACAGGTGATGGAACAAGATTATGGTGCGCCTCCGTCAATCAAAATTTCTAATTACGAATTGAATGTCGTCCACGAGTTTGTGTATTTGGGGTCGAAAATATCGGATAATCTTTCATTAGAGACAGAAATCGACAGACGCATTGGAAAGGCAGCCACAACATTTTCCAGGCTAACTAAAAGAGTTTGGGAGAATAATAGACTAACATGGAGTACAAAAGCTCAAATATATAAAGCTTGTGTTGTTATCACACTACTCTATGGGTCTGAATCCTGGACCCTGTACTCAAGACAGGAAAGAAAGTTGAACTCCTTCCATATGAGATGTCTGAGACGTATCCTGGGCATGTCATGGAAAGACCACATAACAAACAAACATGTGCTTGAAAGAGCAGATATTACCACAGTGCACTCCCTCCTCAAGCAGAGACGTCTCCGGTGGCTGGGCCACGTATCTCGAATGGAGGATGAACGTATTCCCAAAGATCTCCTATACGGAGAACTAGCCAAAGGTAAGAGGCCAACAGGAAAACCCCAAATGCTATATAGGGATGTGTGTAAACAAGATATGAAAACCCTTCCTTGGCATAGATCCAGACACGTGGGAAAGAGTTGCAACAGACAGATGTTCCCGGAAAAGAGATGTACGAAACCGACCGGTGCGCTTTGAGCGCAATCTGATCCAACAAACTGAGGATAGGCGGCACAGGCTCAAAACGCAGTCACTTACTGCGGGACCTGCCTCGTGTTACAGATGTGGAAACTGTGACAGAGATTGTCACTCTCGCATTGGACTATACAGTCACCAGCGGTGCTGTCAGGTATCTCCCCAGCGACACAACTCTATAGTCCTTCAGGACTAAAAGAGGCCTGCTACTACATTTGAGCAATTGTCTATTGTTCATCGCAATTGACCAGATGTTGCGAAATATACCAGGTAATAAATCGTGCAATACATTGTTTGTGGCTTCTGTATTTAAATTAACTAAAGAATGAAAATAAGCAAATGGAGTAACCGAACATATATCAGTATGGGTGGAAAAGAGTTAATCAATCTTCAGTAAACCCCATGCAGTCCTACCTCAGCGATCGCCCAACCCCTGCTAAATTGTCTAAAACCTGAATAATGCAGACAACAATTTCATGATGGCTCTGATTACCGCTGGAAAATCAAATACTCCACATTGGAACAATAACACTGACTATGTGTGTGTTGTGTATCTCAACCAAAATATTATCCATCTATTTAATTCATATAATTAAAAACTCTGAAATGTTCATCTGACGTTATGGTCTGTTGCGCGTTATGGTCTTCAGCAAGTTATTCTCAGTAGCATCTTATGGTCCGTGGCACTTTATGGTTAATAGCAAGTAATGGTCTATAGCACTTTGTGGTTACTAGCACTTTATGGTCTATAGCTAGTTATAGTCAATTGCTGTTTATGGTCAATAGCACTTTATGGCCGGAAACACTTTATGGTCAACAGCACTTTATGGTCAGTAGCACTTTGTGGTCTGTAGGACTTTATTGTCTGTAGCAAGTTATGGGCAAAAGCACTTTATGATCTGTAGCAAGTTATGGTCAAAAGCACTTTATGATCTGTAACAAGTTATGGTCAAAAGCACTTTATGATCTGTAGCAAGTTATGGTCAAAAGCACTTTATGATCTGTAACAAGTTATGGCCAATAGCACTTTATGATCTGTAGCAAGTTATGGCCAATAGTACTTTAGGGTATGTAGCAAGTTATGGCCAATAGTACTTTATGGTATGTAGCAAGTTATGGCCAATAGTACTTTATGGTCTGTAGCAAGTTATGGTAAATAGTCTTACTGGTCAACAATACTTTATGGTCTGTAACACTATATGGTCAATAACACGTTATGGTCAATAGCACCATGTGTCCTGTAGCAAGTTATGGTCTGTAGCGCAACTGACGACGTGACCTTCCCGGCTTAATGATTTCTTTCCATTGCCTGCAGAGAGCCGGTCATAGAGACGAACCAGTAGCAGGCGACACGGCATCATATAGAGTCCAAGGAAACAGGGTCACACAGTCGGTGAGTTCATGTACTAACCACTGCGCCATCACGGATCATCATTTGAAGACAAGCGAGATTTGAAGCTACGTAAGTGATTGTAGCGGTAACTTTCTTTCTAAGGTTTAGTGTTTCTCTAAGGGCTGTTGCTGTCGTCGTCGTCGTTGCTATTGCTGTTGCGGTCTTTGTTGTCGTTGTTGCAGTAAGCGCTATTGTTGTTTTTACTGCTGTTGTTTCTGCTGTTGCTTTTATAATTGTCTTAATTGTCTTAATGGTCCGTAAACGTCTTAATTGTTGCTATTATTGTTGTTTTGACTGTTGTTGTTGTTGTTGTTGCTGCTGTTATTGTTGTTGTCACCGATGTCTAGATTGTGGCTGTTATTGTTGTTGTAGTCATGTCGTATCGAGTGTGTCACACTTTTACAGACTTATTAAGAACGAGTGTTATTTTTATTTTCCGCTAGACATTACAAAACATTAATTTCCGAGCATGCATGGAAGCTCTCCACGCGTGTGGGAAATGCATGACAGTATTAGTCAACCATGATTGTGTGTGGATAAAGAAAAGAACAAATGCATGCATACTTCAAGAACTGAATATTGAAGAGGGTTGGCTATTAAAGACGATAAAACAAAGAAAATTGATATATTTTGGTCACTTGAAACGTTATGAAAGTTTGGAGAGAACAATAATTAATTGGTGTATGCCTGGGAAGAAAGGAAGAGGAAGGCCAAAGAGAAGATGGGTGCAGGATGTGGCGGATGATCTCCACATTGGTGTATCGGACGAGGGACATCTTGCTTGTGATCGTGAAGTTTTCCAGAAGGTTGTTATGGGAGCGAGGTTCTGCAAAGGACATACTACTGAATGAATGAATGATTACGTGGAACAACTGTCTCTGTCATACAGAGTATTCATTTATTCATTACTAATTTAATTAAATAGATCTTTCAAACTGAAATATGCAACACACATATTCACACAGTAATTGCAATTGTCTACCACAGTAATTAATTTTAAACTGACTATCGTGTATTTTTGTTTGTATAAAGTTGGTTTCTATAAATGAATGGCAACTGCCTCAGCCAGTTGTAACAAGCGACCATTGTGTGTGTTAAACAACACACGAAACGCTTTGTCTCTTTCAATCACATGCTATGTGGTACAACCCCATCATTGTATAGTTGGTAAGTTAGTCGACAGATCATTCTCATTGCGCACCGAACCATTCAGTCCATAAGTGCTCGGATCCACACCTCAGTAAATCCCGCAGCGTGTAGCCGCTCACGACACCAGTTCTGTGTTGATTTATTAATTTTCTTTGGCTACCTGCATAGTATTCGTTCTGGCCACACCTCTTTTAACTTGCTGTTCTCGCAGTCTGACCTGGCAATCGTATTGACAACCAGCCCTTGAATGGGTGATGACAGTATGTCGCAGTCCGTATTTACCTCCCAGCGAATGTTCTGGTGTCCAGAAGCTCAGGTCAGTGAAAAAATAATCCTCAACTCCATGGGACATAAGGATTCGAACACATGAACACCAGAATGGGAGGTAATATCACTAGGCTCTCCTCTATCGCGGTGACCCTGCAGTGCGTCCGGTTTACTGATTTTGAAATGATGTCATGTGGTGGACATTCAGGCTGGCCCTTCTTTTAACGGCGTTCTGGCGAAGCGATCTTAACCCGTGTTTTTCGCCAAGGCTGGAAGAGGTCAGTATGTAAAATGATGTGTGTGGGAGTGAGTGAGTCAATGAGTGAACGAATGAGAGAGAGAGTTTCAGTGAGTGAAGGAGTGAGAGAGTGAGAGTGAGTCAGTGAGTGAACGAGTGAGAGAGAGAGAGAGAGAGACAGAGAGAGAGAGATAGAGAGAGAGAGTCAATGATTGAACGAGTGAGAGAGAGAGTGAGTCGGTGAGTGAACGAGAGAGAGAGATAGAGAGAGAGAGAGAGAGAGAGAGAGAGAGAGGGGGGGGAGAGAGAGAGAGAGTCAGTGAGTGAACGAGTAAGAGAGAGATATAGATTAGGTGAGTGAACAAGCGAGAGAGAGTGTGAGAGTGAGTAATTGTGTGTGCAGGAGTGCGTGTGAGAATGAGATAGTGTACATAGCATGGATAAGAGAATTATATTCATGTATAGCACGGAGAGGAGAATTAGATACAGACATAGCATGAAGAAGCGATTTATATACAAATATAGCACGGAGAGGGGAATTAGATAAGAGAACTAGATACAAATATAGCATGAAGAAGAGAAGTTGATATAAACATAGCACGGAGAGGAGAATTAGATACAAATAAAACATGGAGAAGATGCCTATAAACATAGCATTAAGAGGAGAATTATACAAATATAGCACGGAGAGGAGAATTAGTTACAAATATAGCATGAAGACGAGAAGTAGATATAAACATACTACGGAAAGGAGAATCACATACAAACATAGCATGAAGAGGAGAATTAGGTACAAACATAACATGAAGAAGAGAAGTAGATACAAACATAACACTGAAAGGAGAATTAGATACAAACAAAACATGGAGAAGAGAATTAGATACGCACATAGCATGTAGAAGAAAAGTAGATACAAGCATAGCACGGAGAAGAGAATTAGATACAAACATAGCATGAAGAAGAGAAGTCGATACAAAAATAGCACGCAGAGGAGAATTAGATATAAAGTCCGAAATGTCCATGGACACCTTCAAGTAAACGCGGCTAAGTAAACCAACAGAAAATTCCGCCAGCCTCCAGCTCTCGAGGCGGACACCATACCTCGAGACCACTCAGCCCCCCGATTACAGACAGAATTGAATCAAAAGGGAAAGGTGTGGACGGTGATTCAGGGGATAGCATAGTTTAGCTTGTCATGAACTAGTTTATGTCCCAAGGGAAATTGGGAAAGATACAACGAAAACAATACGTAAGAGAACGAAAAAAAGGTGTATGTTAAATAATAAGCATGCAAATACATGAATAATTAATGAGTCAACTGTGGAATATATAATTTAAAATAGAAATGTAACAGAATATATGTTGACAACAAACATTTTTGAGAGAAATCTCATATTTTGTTAATTGTTTTCCTGCACATTTCATTTCCGGGTCAGATTTTGAATAATGCTTCAACTGATTCAGTGCCAAACAAAAAAAAATGGGTTTTGCCCAACAGAAATTGATGGCAGAAAATGGGAAGTAAGGGTGTGTTATAATAATGATCTAGAAATTGTTAAAATGGCAGCAAATATATTGTATTATATATCAAATTAAAGGGCATTGCACAAGGAACACGTTGGTATTGCTAGTGTTGCTATAAGTTAGAAATATAATAATAATATTTGCAAATGTTGTAAAAAAATTAATTGAAGACAGGGGTGACAAGTATGTGAAATTTCCACTTACCAAGGTGCTACTGCTCCAACGCTGTTTATAATCCAATGAAACTTACTGAATTATGATAACTACACCACTTTGCTACACAAATATCACTAGAACGGCTCCATAACACCAATAAAACAAAATAAAAGCATCCTATTTTGAATCGCATCATTGTCACATAAAATAGAAAATGTCGGAAATTCACGAGACAGGTTTTGACCGTTTTCTGCTGATAAACACAAAATGTACGCTATTTTTTATTTAGTTATAATTATTATTCTTTTAAATTTAATTATTTAAATACTCCTTAAATGTTTTGTGATAGGCAAAGGAAACTTTAGGGGTACAAATGTGGCCCATTAGCTAATTCGACATGATGACAAACTTTCACGGTTAGCGGCTAACCAGCTAAGGTAGCCGGTTAGTTTTGTTTACGTTCATACAAACAATTAATTTTAACCAAACAACCACATTTAACATGTGCTATCAGTTTAGAATCGATCACAAAGTCCTTTAAATCAGAATAACTACAATCTAAATTGTTTAAAACTATTATCTAATGTAAATATGTGAGGCCGAAAATCAGGGTCGATGCCGTTGTCAAATCAGAAAAGTAAACAAAACTTTGTAACTAAGAATTTTTCCTCAATATTCATCCATTTTCTGCCAGTCGTGGCCTGTGTGTAAATGAAAACCTTCTTCCTGCGGAAATCGTCATTTCGGGGCATTAAAATTAAGCTAGGTTCGCAAACGAAAGAAACAAACGAACCGCACAAATCTTGGCAATATATTGATGAAGGGGCAAAAAAGTTGAGACTTTTTGGCAATCGGTTGACGGTTGGCATCGAATCAGTTAAGAGATCCACCTCATACAACAGAACAAGCGGCTGTTATTTTGACAGACCCACCCACTCTGTGAATCGACCCACTCTGAACTTCACATCACACCCACAATGCCTGTGAAATACAGACATTCTGTTGAAAAACTGATATCACCGGATCCCCTAGCGCAAACTGCCGACACAGTCTTCACATATTCTAGGCCACCACATATTAGGTTTGGAGACCAGTTCCCTCACTCTTCGAATTACCTTCCCAGCAAATTACAAGACAATTCTGAAAATTATCAGGCCCCACTTGTATTATGTTGGGACGACCCATGTGCGCGCGCGCGCGTGTGTGTGTGTGTGTGTGTGCGCGCGCGCGTGCGTGCGTGCGTGCGTGGCCCTCCTGCGGGTGCCAGAAAAGGACATGTTTACTTGAAGGTGCCCATCGGCATTCGGACTTTGTTTGTATCTAATTCTTTTCCCCATGCAATGTTTGTATCTAATTATTTTCCTCATGCTGTGGTTGTATCTAATTCTCTTCTATGTTTGTATATAATTTTCATCTCCCATACCCATGCTATGTTTGTATCTAATTCTCTTCTCCATGCTGTTTGTATCTAATTCTCTTCTCCATGCTATGTTTGTATCTGAGTCGCTTCTCCATGCTATGTTTGTATCTAAGTTTCTTCCTCGTGCTATGGTTGTATCGAATTCTCTTCTCCATGCTATCTTTACATCTAATTCTCTTCTCCATGCAATGTTTGTATCTAATTCTCTTCAACGTGCTATGTTTGTATCTAATTCTCTTCCCCATGATATGTTGTATCTAATTCTCTTCTCCGTGCTAAGTGTGTATCTATTCTCTTCTCAGAGCTATGTTTGTATCTAATTATTCCAGTTCCAATTCCAATTTTCAGAAAAAAACAATTCTAAATTCGGTCTCGTCTAACCTGCTTCCTCAACGGTGGTTATTGTTGAGAGCCGTGGTTGAGTCGACTGTTATTCCTAATTCCTACTGGTTTTATTGGTTCCGCTCTGTTTGTCGGATAAAGTTATTTTGTGCTATCTGGTTGTTTTCTTTCTGTCTTATGGCGGCCCTAATAAGTCCGGTTCTTGGTCGGGCCTACTACGTGCTTGTTGTTTCTTGTGTTGTCCTCACCGGGGCTGGCCCGGTTATGTCCAGTCCTCATAAGGACTCGATGTAGGCAAAGGCATAGAGTTCAAGTCTCAAGTTGTTCCCCCGATCAGAGGCCCGAACTCCTTTACGTTAGATTTCTAGTTTTTCATCATCGCGTGTGGCAAACCCAATCTTCCTGTCATCTCAGTTCAGGCGCCCTATCGGAAGAGCAAAGCCACCATTCTGCCTTTCACCCCGCCACATTCAGCTGAGATTTTTTTTTTTTTTTTTTGGGCGGGGGGGGGGGGGGGGTGTCACCTTTAGGACGACAGTTGGTTTTTTTTTTTTTAAATAAATGTCACCTTTAGGACAACTTTAATTTTAACATATACGTATAAATATAAATATATACAATGTAGAAAGGTTATGCGGCCTTCCCTGTTCTGCATATGAACTGTCTGACCAGTCGCTGTATTTCTGGATTGCTGTTTGTGTATAGGCACTTCGTCATTGTCATTGGAGTCCCAATGACGTAGTAATCTCTTAGCTCCCTTCGCTCACTATTCTACTTGTCGCATGTTAGTAAATTGTGTTCAATGGTGATGTTCTCTATGCATGCTCTGCAGAATGGGTTTTCTCATGTGTCTTTCCAGTTACCTAGTCTGATTTTCCACAGCTGTCTGTTTGCCGGTGCTTTCATGTTGGTCTTGACTTGTGGTTTGTAGCTGGGTTCGCCCAGTACTTGGTAGGCATGACGACCTTTAGCGCTGTCTCGCCACTGTTTAATCCATTCTTGGAGTATGTAGTTTTTGATAATACTCTTTCCTTCTACTTCTCCTAGGCCTGTGCTGATTTTACTACTGCTGGTTAGTCCTCGTTTCGCCGCTCTGTCTGCTTGTTCGTTTCCCGGGATACCCCTGTGGGCTGGTATCCAAAGATGGTGACTTGGCATCCCATGTACCTGAGGCTGGTGGCTGCCGCTAATATCTCCTCTTTTATGTCAAGTCTGTTACCTCTACTGAAGTTCCCGAGCGTGTGTACTGAGGACAGGGAGTCTGTTAATATACATAGTATCAGCGGTGGTTTTTCTCCAGACCTTTCAGTATGGCTACCAGCTCGGCCGTGCATACTGCTGTTTGCTCTGTTAGTTTGAATCGTTTCTTCACTTTCCAGTCTGGTACCACTACTCTTGCTCCTACCTCTCCCTGTTCGTTCTTGGACCCGTCAGTGTATATTATGAGGTTGTCCTTACTGATTTCTTCTACGTACGCCTCGGCCGCGTCTCCTACATCTGGGTCCTCCGTGTCCTTGGTGATGGTGCTCGTGTCTGTGAATGGGATTGTTAGTTCCCAAGGTGGGATTGCTGGCTTAAACAGTCTTGTTTGTTTCAGGGTTTCTGCTAGCTCGATTGCTTCCTTCATCTTATCTGCTGCTTTCCATTCTGCCGGTCTTTGCAGTTTTATTATTGGGATGCCTCCCAGTTTGCTGAGGATGTCACTAAATGTTTGGTATCCAGGATGGTCTTCGTCTTGTGCTGCTTTTACCTAGTAGTTATACGTCAGCTGTTTACTCGTCAGACTTAGACTCAATCTAATTATCTTCTCCATGTTATATTTATATCTAATTGTCTTCCCCGTGCTATGTGTGTGTTTAATTCTCTCGGCCATGCTATGTTTATCTAATTCTCTTCTAAGAACTATGTTTGTTTATATTTCTCTTCTCCGTGCGTTGTTTCTATCTAATTCTCTTCTCGTGCTATGCTTGTATCTAATTCTCTTCTCTGCGCTATTTTTGTATCTAATTATCTTCTCCGTGCGGTTTGTATTTAAATCTCTTGTCCGAGCTATTTTCTCTTGTCCATACTATGTGTGTATGTAATACTGAGTGACGTGTATTCTTTAAAAGTATAGGTCTAGCAACATTAAACCCCAAAAGGTCTTAATGCGTGTAGAAGGTTCTGTTATTTTATTTTACTGTCTCCTTTGCCTTATCGGCTTAATTAAATAGGTCGTTCTTGTGAACTTCTTCTTCTTATAGTCTATGCGGCGTGGGAATGTCTGTCTACAGCCTTCTGTCTCTTGTACTGCCAATCATTACTGATACCGAGGTTCCTCCATGCCATGATGTCAAACTCTCCAGAACTTTCTCTCTTGGGCTACCACTACCCCTCGTATGAGATATATCATATAGCCCCATATTGTGTATAGACCGAATCGGCACTAGATCATTAATATGGTCAGTATCACACGGCTCGCCTGTGCTTCTGATATCTCTTAGCACCAGTGTTAGGCTGGTGTCCACTTGGTCGCCCAGGTCAGTGGAAGACCAATCAGAGTTTCTATAGGATTCACATACATGACCACGTGGCCGGCATCCAAGCGTTTTATACTGTTATATTCTTGTTATATTCTTGTTATACTGTTCTTACACTGTGGTTATACTGTTGTTATATTCTTGTTATACTCTTGTTATACTTTTATTATACTGTTGTTATGCTGTTGTTATACTTTTATTATGCTGTTGTTATATTCTTGTTATACTGTTGTTATGATGTTATATTCTTGTTGTACTGTTGTTATGCTGTTGTTATATTCTTGTTATACTGTTGTTATATTCTTGTTATACTGTTGCTATGCTGTTGTTATATTCTTTTATTGTGTTGTTATGTTGTTGTTGTATTCTTGTTATACTGTTGATATATTCTTGTTATACTGTTGATATATTCTTGTTATACTATTGTTATATTCTTGTTATACTGTTGTTATACTGTTATTATATTCTTGTTATACTGTTGATATATTCTTGTTATACTATTGTTATACTGTTGTTATACAATTGTTATACTGTTGTTATACTAGTGTTATACTGTTGTTATTCTGTTGTTATATTCTTGTTATGCTGTTGTTATTCTGTTATAATTTTGTTATACTGTTGTTATGCTTTTGTTATATTCATATTATACTGTTGTTATGCTGTTGTTATATTCTTGTTATGCTGTTGTTATAGTCTTGTTATACTATTGCTATCCTGTTGTTATATTCTTGTTATACTGTTGTTATATTCTTGTTATACTGTTGTTATATACTTGTTATACTGTTGTTATATTATTGTTATACTGTTGTTTTACTGATGTTATTCTTGTTATACTGTTGTTGTGCTGTTGTTATATTCTTGTTATACTATTGTTATGCTGTAGTTATATTATTGTTATAATGCTGTTATGCTGTTTTATTATTCCTGTTATACTGTTTTATGCTGTTGTTATAATCGTGTTATATAGTTGTTATGCTGTTGTTATATTCTAATAATACTGTTTTATATACTTGTTATACTGTTGTTATACTGTTGTTATACTCTTGTTACACTGTTGTTATTTTCTTGCTATACTGTTGTTATGCTTTTGTTATATTCATTTTTTATATTGTTGTTATGCTGTTTTATTATTCTTGTTATATGTTGTTATGCTGTTGTTCTAATGTTATACATTTGTTATACTGTTGTTATATTCTTGTTATATTGTTGGTGTGCTGTTGTTATGTTCTTGTTATACTGTTGTTATACTGTTGTTATACTATTGTTATAATGTTGTTATGCTGTTGTTATATTCTTGTTATACTGTTCTAATACTGTTGTTATGCTATTGTTATATTCTTGTTATACTGTTGTTATGCTGTTGTTAAATTCTTCTTATACTATTGTTATACTGTTGTTATATTGTTATACATTTGTTATAATGTTGTTTTATTCTTTTTATACTCTTGTTATACCCTTGTTATACTGTTGTTAGACCACTTGATGTATTCCTGTTATACTCTTGTTGTACTGTTGTTATACTGTTGTTGTACTGTTGTTATACTCTTGTTATACTGTTGTTATACTGTTGTTAAATTCTTGTTATATTCTTGTTAGACTTGTTATATTCTTGTTATTATGTTGTTATACTGTTCTTACATTTTTGCTATACTGTTGTTATATTCTTGTTATTCTGTTGTTATGCCTTTGTTATATTCTTGTTATACTATTGTTATACTGTTTTTATAATGTTGTTATACTGTTGTTATACTGTTATTATACCGTTGTTATACTAGTGTTATACGGTTATCATTTTCTGGTAGTTGATGTTTTCATCTTCACTTGGTGATGTCAATCAGAATATCCTGCCGTGTTTGTGTTTATTTTTCATACAGAAACAACGCCATCTCTGTTCTTGCGCTTGATCATAGAGAAGACCACACTTGGTTATAGAGAATGTCACACTTGGTGATAGAGAATGTCACACTTGGTGATAGAGAATGTCACACTTGGTGATAGAGAATGTCACACTTGGTGATAGAGAATGTCACACTTGGTGATAGAGAATGTCACACTTGGTGATAGAGAATGTCACACTTGGTGATAGAGAAGACTACAATTGGTAAAAGAAAAGATCACACTTAGTGATAGAGAAGTCAACACTGGTGATAGAGAAGATCACACTTGGTGAAGGAGAAGACCATGTTACACACGGTGATAGAGAATGTCACACTTGGTGATAGAGGATGTCACACTTGGTGATAGAGACGACCACACTTGGTGATAGAGAAGACCACACTTGGTGATAAAGGAGACCACACTTGGTGATAGAGAAGACCACACTTGGTGATAGAGAATGTCACACTTGGCGATAGAGAATGTCACACTAGGTGATAGAAAATGGCACACTCGGTGATAGAGAATGGCACACTTGGTGATAGAGAAGTTCACACTTCGTGATAGAGAAGGCCACCCTTGATGATTTCAGAATGTCACACTTGGTGATAGAAACTACCACACTTGATGATAGAGAAGACGACACTTGGTGATAGAGAAGACCACACTTGGTGATAGAGGAGTCCACACTTGATGATATAGAATGCCACAATTGCTGATAGAGGAGACCACACTTGGTGATAGAGGAGACCACACTTGGTGATAGAGAATGTCACACTTGGTGATAGAGAAGACCACACTTGGTGATAGAGAAGAACACACTTGTGATAGAGAAGACCGTACATGATGATAGAGAAGACCACCCTTGGTGATAGAGACGACCACACTTGGTGATAGAGAAGGCCACCCTTGATGATAGAGAAGACCACACTTGGTGATAGAGAAGACCACACTTGGTGATAGAGAAGACCACACTTGATGATAGAGAAGACCATACTTGGTGATAGGGGAGACCACATATGGTGATAGAGAATGTCACACTTGGCGATAGAAAATGTCACACTCGGTGATAGAGAATTGCACACTTGGTGATAGAGAAGACCACACTTGGTGATAGAGAAGACCACACTTGATGATAGAGAAGACCACACTTGATGATATAGAATGCCACACTTGGTGATAGAGAAGACCACACTTGGTGATAGAGAAGACCACACTTGGTGATAGGGGAGACCACATATGGTGATAGAGAATGTCACACTTGGCGATAGAAAATGTCACACTCGGTGATAGAGAATTGCACACTTGGTGATAGAGAATGTCACACTCGATGATAGAGAATGTCACACTTGGTGATAGAGACGACCACACTTGGTGATATAGAATGCCACACTTGGTGATAGAGAAGACCACTCTTGATGATAGAGAAGACCACACTTGGTGATAGAGAAGACCACACTTGGTGATAGTGGAGACCACACTTGATGATAGAGAAGACCACACTTGGTGATAGAGGAGACCACACTTTATGATAGAGGAGACCACACTTGGTGATAGAGGAGACCACACTTGGTGATAGAGAAGTCCACACTTGGTGATAGAGGAGACCACACTTGGTGATAGAGAATGTCACACTTGGTGATAGAGAAGACCACACTTGGTGATAGAGAAGACCACACTTGGTGATAGAGAAGACCACACTTTGTGATAGAGAAGACCGTACGGGATGATAGAGAAGACCACACTTGGTGTTAGAGAAGACCACACTTGGTGATAGAGAAGACCACACTTTATGATAGAGAAGACCACACTTGGTGTTAGAGAAGACCACACTTGGTGATAGAGAAGACCACACTTGGTGATAGAGAAGACCACACTTTATGATAGAGAAGACCACACTTGGTGTTAGAGAAGACCACACTTGGTGATAGAGAAGACCACACTTGGTGATAGAGAAGACCACACTTGGTGATAGAGAAGACCACACTTGGTGATAGAGAAGAACACACTTTGTGATAGAGAAGACCGTACGTGATGATAGAGAAAACCACACTTGGTGATAGAGGAGACCACACTTGGTGATAGAGAAGACCACACTTGGTGATAGAGAAGACCACACTTTATGATAGAGAAGACCACACTTTATGATAGAGAAGACCACACTTTATGATAGAGAAGACCATACTTGATGATAGAGCAGACCACACTTGGTGATAGAGGAGACCACACTTGGTGATAGAGAATGTCACACTTGGTGATAGAGAAGACCACACTTGGTGATAGAGAAGACCACACTTGGTGATAGAGAAGAACACACTTTGTGATAGAGAAGACCGTACGTGATGATAGAGAAGACCACACTTGGTGTTAGAGAAGACCACACTTGGTGATAGAGAAGACCACACTTTATGATAGAGAAGACCATACTTGATGATAGAGCAGACCACACTTGGTGATAGAGAAGACCGTATGTGATGATAGAGAAGACCACACTTGATGATAGAGAAGACCACACTTGGTGATAGAGGAGACCACACTTGATGATAGAGGAGACCACACTTGGTGATAGAGAAGACCACACTTGGTGATAGAGAAGAACACACTTTGTGATAGAGAAGACCTACGTGATGATAGAGAAGACCACACTTGGTGATAGAGAAGACCACACTTGGTGATAGAGAAGACCACACTTGGTGTTAGAGAAGACCACACTTGGTGATAGAGAAGACCACACTTGGTGATAGAGAAGACCGTATGTGATGATAGAGAAGACCACACTTGATGATAGAGAAGACCACACTTGGTGATAGAGAAGACCACACTTGATGATAGAGAAGACCACACTTGATGATAGAGAAGACCACACTTGATGATAGAGAAGACCACACTTGGTGATAGAGGAGACCACACTTGGTGATAGAGAAGACCACACTTGGTGATAGAGAAGAACACACTTTGTGATAGAGAAGACCTACGTGATGATAGAGAAGACCACACTTGGTGATAGAGAAGACCACACTTGGTGATAGAGAAGACCACACTTGGTGTTAGAGAAGACCACACTTGGTGATAGAGAAGACCACACTTTATGATAGAGAAGACCATACTTGGTGATAGAGCAGACCACACTTGGTGATAGAGAAGACCACACTTGGTGATAGAGAAGACCATACTTGGTGATATAGGAGACCACACTTGGTGATAGAGAAGACCACACTTGGTGATAGAGGAGACCACACTTGGTGATAGAGAAGACCACACTTGGTGACAGAGGAGACCACACATGATGATAGAGAAGACCACACTTGGTGATAGAGAAGACCACACTTTATGATAGAGAAGACCACACTTGGTGATAGAAAAGACCACACTTGGTGATAGGGGAGACCACACTTGGTGATAGAGAAGACCACACTTGGTGATAGAGGAGACCACACTTGATGATAGAGAAGACCACACTTGGAGATAGAGGAGACCACACATGATGATAGAGAAGACCACACTTGATGATAGAGGAGACCACACTTTATGATAGAGAAGACCATACTTGGTGATAGAGGAGACCACACATGATGATAGAGAAGACCACACTTGGTGATAGAGGAGACCATACTTGGTGATAGAGGAGACCACACATGATGATAGAGAAGACCACACTTGGTGATAGAGGAGACCACACTTTATGATAGAGAAGACCATACTTGGTGATAGAGGAGACCACACTAGGTGATAGAGAAGACCACACTTGGTGATAGAGAAGACCATACTTGGTGATAGAGGAGACCACACTTGGTGATAGAGAAGACCACACTTGGTGATAGAGGAGACCACACTTGGTGATAGAGGAGACCACACTTGGTGATAGAGGAGACCACACTTGGTGATAGAGGAGACCACACTTGGTGATAGAGGAGACCACACTTGGTGATAGAGGAGACCATACTTGGTGATAGAGGAGACCACACATGATGATAGAGAAGACCACACTTGGTGATAGAGGAGACCACACTTTATGATAGAGAAGACCATACTTGGTGATAGAGCAGACCACACTAGGTGATAGAGAAGACCACACTTGGTGATAGAGAAGACCATACTTGGTGATAGAGGAGACCACACTTGGTGATAGAGAAGACCACACTTGGTGATAGAGGAGACCACACTTGGTGATAGAGAAGACCACACTTGGTGATAGAGGAGACCACACTTGGCGATAGAGGAGACCACACTTGGTGATAGAGAAGACCACACTTGGTGATAGAGGAGACCACACATGATGATAGAGAAGACCACACTTGGTGATAGAGAAGACCACACTTGGTGATAGAGAAGACCACACTTTATGATAGAGAAGACCACACTTGGTGATAGAGAAGACCACACTTGGTGATAGGGGAGACCACACTTGGTGATAGAGAAGACCACACTTGGTGATAGAGAAGACCACACTTGGTGATAGAGGAGACCACACTTGGTGATAGAGAATGTCACACTTGGCGATAGAGAAGACCACACTTGGTGATAGAGAAGACCACACTTGGTGATAGAGAAGACCACACTTTGTGATAGAGAAGACCACACGTGATGATAGAGAAGACCACACTTGGTGATAGAGAAGACCCCACTTGGTGATAGAGGAGACCACACTTGGTGATAGAGAAGACCATACTTGGTGATAGAGGAGACCACACTTGGTGATATAGAATGCCACACTTGGTGATAGAGAAGACCACACTTGATGATATAGAATGCCACACTTGGTGATAGAGAAGACCACACTTGGAGATAAAGACTGTCACCTTGGTGATAGAGATGACCACACTTGGTGATAGAGAAGGCTACACTTTCGTGATAGAGAAGTCAACACATAGTGATAGAAAAGATCACACTTGGTGAAGGAGAAGGTCATTCTTCGTGATAGAGAATTTCACACATGGTGATAGAGAAACCACATTTGGTGATTGAGAAGGTCACAGTTGATGATAGAGATGACCACGCTTGGTGATTTCAGAATTTCACACTTAGTGATAGAGAAGACCACTCTTGGAGATAGAGAATATCACACTTGCTGATAGAGAATGTGACATTTGGTGATCGAGAAGACCACACATGATGATAGAGAATGTAACACTTGGTAATAGAAAAGGCCTCACGTGGTGATAGAGAATGTCACACTCGGTGATAGAGAAGACCACACTCGGTGACAGAGAATGGCACACTTGGTGATAGAGAATGGCACACTTGGTGATAGAGAAGACTACACGTGGTGATAGAGAATGTCACACTCGGTGATAGAGAAGATCACACTCGGTGATAGAGAATGGTACACTCGGTGATAGAGAAGATCACACTCGGTGATAGAGAATGTCACACTTGATGATAGAGAATGGCACACTTGGTGATAGAGAATGGCACACTCGGTGATAGAGAATGGCACACTCGGTGATAGAGAAGGTCACACTTGGTGATAGAGACTGTCACACTTGGTGATAGAGAAGGTCACACTTGGTGATAGAGAAGGTCACACTTGGTGATAGAGACTGTCACACTTGGCGATAGAGAAGGTCACACTCGGTGATAGAGAAGGTCACACTTGGTGATAGAGAAGGTCACACTTGGTGATAGAGAAGGTCACACTTGGTGATAGAGACTGTCACACTTGGTGATAGAGAATGTCACACTTGGTGATAGAGAATGTCACACTTGGTGATAGAGAAGGCCACACTTGATGATAGAGAAGACTACACTTCGTGATAGAGAACGCCACACTTCGTGATAGGGAAAACCACACTTGGTGATAGAGTAGGCCACACTTGGTGATAGAGAAGAACACACTAGGTGATAGAGAACACCACACTTGATGATAGAGAAGGCCACAGTTGATGATAGAGAAGGCCACACTTTGTGATAAAGAAGCCCACACTTGGTCATAGAGAAGGCCACACTTGGTGATAGAGAAGGCCACACTTGGAGATAAAGAAGGTCACACTTGCTGTTCAATGCCTAGAGATAGTGTATTTGGCCTCACCAAGCTATTTTTGTTTGTCAATTGTTCTTGGACAGGATTTGATCTGGATATTTTTCGAGCAAGAGGCATACTTGCTATAGTCTGTCCAGAAATGAATGCCTTCATTCACGATCAATTATTTTGAAATCTGTCTGTTGCATCGTTATGAAATTTTTCCTGCCGTTTTATATTTACCCCCATCCAAGGAATATGTCTTTGATAGGTCCAAATGCAACTAAAATCATGGAAAGCGGCGACATTTCTTTGATGTTTTGGTGGAAAACCTAGTGATTTCTAGCTAACAAGCTTGTTTTACAGAAACGCCCCCTTCCACTACGCGAGGCTCTTATCATAAGGCAAATCCCATGTCCCACGAGAAAATTAACTATTCAGCGCTAATGTTTCCGTGTGAAGACGTAACACATTTAATAATGTGCACTTCATCTCTGACCCGTAAATTATATACCGCATATAAACAAACTTTGAAACCTGCTGCACAATCTCCAGAACAAAAACAAAAATTCTTGAGTGGACATAATGATAAAGCTATATGCTAAATCTCATAATTTTTCCTCAGTTGGTTTCTGAGATATGGATTTTTATATTGGAGCAGACAAAAGTAAACAGACTATAGCTCCCGTGTGATTGTTTCACGAGCATTGTTGTCAACGTCGTTGTCTTGACAACCCGACGTCAACTAAAGGATGTATTCAAAACAATGTTTTCCCGTTGTGAATGTGAATAATGAAGAAGCAAACAATATACTGCACAATCTATTTCCTGACATATTTCTCGGTATATCGTCAGGTGCATAAAGCAGAAAAAGTTCAATATATAATGAAGAAACGTAATGAACCCTGTAAAATGTTTGATTGAATGAAGTCAGGTAGTAGGATGAATGAATCAGAGTTGGGAGAGTCAAGTGGTAGCGAAATATTTCAATGGCTTTGTTTCTCCGGCATTCAATAAGAATCGTTACTGACCAGTAGCGGAAGTTGAGTACGCTCTGGGTTCCTGGTGAAGGAAGTTCTCCGTGCTGGGCATTGTTGCAGACAGGATCTATTGGTGTAAACACCTCGTACCTACAGGACACGTGAATGATTTCATTGATCGCCAGTTGACTATTAGAGTATATTTGCAGCTGGATTCTTGCTTTGTTAGGAGAAAAGGTTTTTGCGTAGACGGGCGCGTTAGTGGCGTCGCTAGGGGGATACGCTGATAATGTCATGAGTGTGTGCTATTGAGGTATCCACTCCTGCGTCCCTCTAAATGAGGATGAAAAGGCTGGCAGCCTTTTCCTCCGTGTATTCTGGAGTACAAAATGTGAATGTCCTAGCACTTTACAAACCAATAGGAAGTTACTGTTTCGTAAGTATTGTTGTTGTTAGCATATTGCATGGGGTCGCGCTTGCATGCAGCTGGAAGAATGAAAATTGTCTAGTCTCATACTACTACTACTACTACTACTACTACTACTACTACTACTACTACTACTACTACTACTACTACTACTACTACTACTGCTACTGCTACTGCTGCTGCTGCTGCTTCTGCTGCTGCTGCTGCTGCTTCTGCTGCTTCTGCTGCTGTTACTGCTGTCACTTCTTCCTCTACATCCTCTTCCTACTCCTTGTGATATTCTTAATCATCCGCCATCTACTCAACCTCCTTCTCTCTAATTCCTCATCCTCCTTCACTCCACTTACTCCACCTCTTATTCCTCTTGTTTCTCTGTATCAACTTCTTCTTCCCACTCTAACTCATCCTCCTTCTTTTCCTCTCACTCCTTTTCTTCCTCCTCCGTTTCGTCCTCTTCCTGTACTGCTGCTTCTGCTGTCACGTCCATTTCTGTTCTCTTCCTTCTTCCAATCCCTCGTCTTGTCTTGCTCCTTCTGTTTTCTCTCACCCTTCTTCTTCTCCCACGATCCGTGGTTCTTTGCTTCAACATCTAGTTTCTGGATACAATCTGTTGTCACCAACAAATCCTGATTTGTGCATCAGCAGTTAGTTTCCATTGTGGATTCCTGCAGCCACACCTGTATTGAGTCTCTTCGTAGTGGAAACAGTCCGAGCCTGTCTTACCCAGTTCTGTTATGTGACATCTTGAGGCTGTACAGGCGTCAGTGTTCTGTTATGTGACATCTTGAGGCTGTACAGGCGGCAGTGTTCTGTTATGTGACATCTTGAGGCGGTACAGATGGCAGTGCTCTCTTCTGTGACAACTTGAGTTGATACAAGTGGCAGTGTTCTGTGTTGAATCTAGTGTTAGTGGTGTGTTCGTAACGCAGCCTGGTCACCAGGATACTTGATGGCTTATACTGGTTAAATAACTGCTTGCCACGCTTCTTCTTCTTCTTCTTCTTCTTCTTCTTCTTCTTCTTCTTCTTCTTCTTCTTCTTCTTCTTCTTCTTCTTCTTCTTCTTCTTCTTCTTCTTCTTCTTCTTCTTCTTCTTCTTTCGCTATTATAATCCATTGAGGCATATGCCCTCAACTACTACACCCCAAGCTGGCTGGTCCTTAGTTGTCCCTTGCAGCTCCCTCTTTGTCCTCCCCACATTATTCATTTCTATTTTTACTTCTCTTCTCCGTGTTTAATTGGATCATCCTCCATTTATTTTGCCCTGTGGTTTCCAGACAAAAGCCTTTCTAGTGATACTATTCTCAGATGTTCTCGGTGTATGTCCTGTCCGGCGCCAGCGGCATTTCTTCACTTTCCCACACTGGTGTTTGATTATTGTTTCAGCTCCATTGTACAAGGTGGGCTGTTGTGTGTGCCTGTGCCGTATTTGACACGCCTGTCAGCTTTCTCGTGTCCCCAGTAGTAAGAAGGAGCCGCCTTCACAATTAAGGTTGGCTTCAAAGGACTTCCATCACTGTTTGTCTCTAACCTTGATTGTATATTCTGTCCGACTGTCGTTCGTCTATCTCTTGATGTTATATTCCCATTTGTATCAATGTCAAACTCTTGTTCGCTTGCCCTCAACCTTGCCCTCCGGTATGGTTTTTATCAGAGAATTATGTCTTTTAATGTGGCCGAAATAT
>OY992876.1:122048828-122068828 GCA_963921405.1 Cepaea hortensis | reverse complement strand
CACACAAACACACATGCACGCGCGAATTCGCACTTGCGCGCTAGCCATCGGCTGAGTTCACGAGATTCCTCTCCGGACAGCGACAACTGATCTAACATTAAATAGCCAGGCATGGGGTAGACACCCAAAGTGGCTTAGAACAGTCTAATTCCATTTCCCAACACGTCTCTGCCCTACACTCCTCCACCAAAGGAAAAATATACCGCGCGAGGAAAAATATACCGCGCGAGGAAAAATAAATTGTTGTAGTGGGAAGTGTCGCATGAGTTTGTGGATCCGGCCACGGAGAGTGTTAATCTTTGCTGGTGTTTTCTCATTAAGTGATTTTCTTCAGTGATTTTTGTAACCCTTGGGGGAGCCCTCGGCAGTTCTCTCCATCATTAGAATGGGTTTTTTGCAGGGCTCAGCTCTAAGTTGATTGTCAGTCCAGGCATTGCTAGTGTTGGAGTTGTCTTCTCTTGGACGAGACGAGCCTGAAAGTATTTGCCAGCCGTACAGTTTAGGTCCCTCCACTGTCTGTCTGTCTGTCTGTCTGTCTGTCTGTCTGTCTGTCTGTCTGTCTGTCTGTCTGTCTGTCTGTCTGTCTGTCTGTCTGTCTGTCTGTCTGTCTGTCTGTCTGTCTGTCTGTCTGTCTGTCTGTCATTTTCTTTCTTTCTTTCGTTCTTTCTTATTTTTTTAAATTTGGTGAAACTGCGGTAAAGCTGTGAAAGTGTAAACAATATAGTTAGTTAGTTAGTTAGTCGACAGATCATCCTCGTTGCACATCGAACCATTCAGTCCATAAGTGCTCGGATCCCCTCCTCAGCAAATCCCGCATCGTGTAGCGGCTAACGACGCCAGTTCTGTGTTGGTTTATCAATCTTCTTTGGCTTCCTGGTAGTGTTCTTGTTTGGCCACCCCTCTTTTAATTTGCTGCTCTAGCAGTCTGGCCATTGTTGTAGATTCACAGTCATCACTTGGTTCTCGCAAAAGTCTCACATCACGTAGAGCATTCAGAATGTCAGCCTGGTCCATGGCACGTCCGCCCTCCACAGTAGCCTCACCTGCGAGCTTGTCAGCCCGCTCATTTCCTTGTACTCCCGCATGCCCTGGCACGAAGATGAAACTCATCTTTGCCAGCCGAGACCGCTTCAGAGGCAGCAACCATTCTCTTCGGATCGACCCCTCCTCTATCCTCTTGATCATGTTCATTGAGTCGCTAAGGAAACAAGCCCTGGTGAATGTCTGTGTCTCGAGCCATGTTATTGCTTTACTTACTGCCATGACTTCCATGGTCAGGCTACTTGTGGTTTCAGTGAAAGCACCAGAGTCCTCCTTCACAATTCTCCCTCCGGCCCGAGCTGTAAAGGCCCATGAGCTTCTCACATGTCGGACGACCGACCCATCTGTGTAGATGACCGCGTCACCGTCTAGCGAATTCTCGAAAATCAACGCTTGTACTTCAGCCTCAACAGCAGCCGGATTTTCTTGTCTGCATTTTCTATCTAGTTGGATGCAAACTGAAAAGGATGTGCAGAAGTCTGTTGGCACTTGCACCCACTCCTCGCCAGGTTCTAAGTCCTCAAGTGAACACACCTGTTGAAGAATGTGTGTAAACAATATAAAATGACACAAAGTAGTGCAGCTTTACATAACAGAGTTAAGACACATACAGAACGTTGCGGCGATTAGCCTTCATCAGCAAACAAACACATTCACAAACATAACATATAGTCAAGGAGAGCTCTTGTGACTACTTCAAAAGGTGACGACAGGACGAGAAGAACAAAAGCAGGGAAAAATAGAAGTAATGAAGAGAAAATGAGAATTAAAAAACTGTTAATTGAAAAGAATGTTAGTTGAAGAAAATGTTTAATTGAAACAAATGTTAATAGAGAAAATGTGCATACTCACCTCACCGTTCGCATCTGTAAGTGACTAAGACAATCTCCGATGTATTCTGATGCCCGGTGCTGGGTGTTACGGTTCAGTGAGCACATAGAAGGAAGGGGGCGGGGTAGGAGGACGGCCAATGGTCTGGCAAGGGTATCTGAGCAATCACAGTGGATGTGCTAGTGAAGTGAACGCCTCTCTCTCTCTCTCTCTCTCTCTCTCTCTCTCTCTCTCTCTCTCTCTCTCTCTCTCTCTCTCTCTCTCTCTCTTCTTACATATACTTTGCATATGCCCACATACACTAGCATTTTGTCTGTTGAGGGGTGCCTATGTATGTATGCGCGTTCACACATATCAGTCCACCCAGACTTTAAGACCCCATAATTCAATAGCACATCCACTGTGATTGCTCAGATACCCTTGCCAGACCATTGGCCGTCCTCCTACCCCGCCCCCTTCCTTCTATGTGCTCACTGAACCGTAACACCCAGCACCGGGCATCAGAATACATCGGAGATTGTCTTAGTCACTTACAGATCCGAACGGTGAGGTGAGTATGCACGTTTTCTCTATTAACATTTGTTTCAATTAAACATTTTCTTCAACTAACATTCTTTTCAATTAACAGTTTTTTAATTCTCATTTTCTCTTCATTGCTACCATTTTTCCATGCTTTTGTTCTTCTCGTCCTGTCGTCACCTTCTGATGTAGTCACAGGAGATCTCCTTGACTATATGTTGTGTTTGTGAATGTGTTTGTTTGCTGATGAAGGCTAATCGCCGAAACGTTCTGTATGTGTCTTAATTCTGTTATGTAAAGCTGCATTACTTTGTGTCATTTCTTATTTTTTGACTATTATTTCTGCAATTTTATGTCGAGTTCCTGTCTCTCCACTTTCTTTCTTTCTTTCTTTCTTTCTTTCTTTCTTTCTTTCTTTCTTTCTTTCTTTCTTTCTTTCTTTCTTGTTTTCTTTCTTTCTTGCATTTAAACTACTATTTATATAATTTTATATCGAGTTCCAGTCTTAATTGTATTTCTTTCTTTCTTTCTTTCTTTCTTTCTTTCTTGCTTTCTTTCTTTCTTTCTTTCTTTCTTTCTTTCTTTCTTTCTGTCTTGCATTTTAATTATTGCTTCTAAGCTATTTCTTTCTTGTAATATTCATACTATCATTCAGTTGTTTTTACATTCTTTCTTAGTCTATGACATCCCAAAAGATGTGCATCCCTCACTTTCATTTTAGCTCTCTTTCACTTATTTATGTTTTTCATTACTTCACCTTTTCTTTCTTTTCTGGTCTTCTTTTTCTTTTCTTGTTTTTTTTTTTTATTCACCTTTTCTTCACTTTTATCCTTTTCTGATATTCTTATTTGTGTTCCTTCTCCTTGCTTGTATGTATTTATACATGTATGTATTCCTAGGTGTCTTGCCGAATAATTGTATAAAAGCATGTTCCGGCCCCCAACATTGCGGATAGGCATATGAACCGGTAAGCCTCTAGAGTCTTTATTCTTTTGGCTTCGGTGTGCAGTCGCATTTTACCTCATGTTGGACTGGTAGTGCATGGTTCCGTCGCCCTGCTACGGAGGTGAGTCCTTGGCGCGTCACTGTGAGATGTGAATTTCGTTTGGAATGTTTCTACATTTGTCCACGGCTGTTGTGGCGTGAACTGCATGTTCGAAACGATGGCGGTCGGCCTGTCGCTTGGAATTGACTGGATTACCTTTTCGATTCACAAGTACATTTGTCTCGGAGACTCATGGGGGTCGTCGCTGGAGCTACGGTGTTAGTGCTTTGTGTGATACTTTCAGCGAGTCGCCCTGCGGAAAGGGACCGAGTCATCTAGGATAAATCCAGGGGCAATGAAGTCGATCCTCTCGACTTCTAATGCAGTAATGTGTGGTTGATGGTTTTCTAGTGACTGCCGCTCCCATCGACGATGAACTGTATTTTCCGTGGAGGACTTTAGTGTTGGCATTCTGGCGGCGGCATTATGCATAGTATATCTGTCTGGGCTGTTGGTTTGTCGAGACTCTTGTCTGTTCCACTTTTCACATGGGGCGGTTAGGAGCATTTCGTGTGATATTCACTGGCACAGGAACGGAGCATAATGGAAGTTGAAACCGTGACTAACTGACTAACTAACACATATTATTAATACGATGTATAATTGGCGTCTAAGCTCGGAACAAGTCCACACTCAATTCCCCAACTCAACAATTCCACACTCCATGCTCCAACATAACAGTTTTGCACTCCAAGCCCTAACTCAACAGTTCCACACTCCAAGTCCTAACTCAACAGTTTCACACTCCAAGTCCTAACTCAACAGTTCCACACTCCATGCTCCAACATAACAGTTTTGCACTCCATGCCCTAACTCAACAGTTCCACACTCCAAGCCCTAACTCAACAGTTCCACACTCCAAGCCCTAACTCAACAGTTCCACACTCCAAGCCCTAACTCAACAGTTCTACGCCCCATTCCCCCAACTCAACAGTTCTCGCTGTTCAACCCAACAGTTCCACACTCCATTCCGCATCTAAACAGTTCCACACTCCATGCCCCAAATCAACAGTTCCCACATTCTATCACAACAGTGCCACACTTCATCCCCCAACCCAACAGTTCCACACTCCATGCCCCAACTCAACAGTTCCACACGCCATGCCTCAACGCAACAGTTGCATACTTCATGCCCCAACTCAACAGTTCCACACTCCACGCCCCAACTCAACAGTTTCCCACTGGATTGTCCAATTAATAATGTAAGTGAAAAAGGTAAGGCAGAAACGAAAGAAGATAGAGATTAAACGACAGAAGAAATGAAATGTAATAAGAAGGAAAGATGCAAGTAGGTAGTGAGAAGGACGAGAGCATGGAGACGACGCGAAATGTTTAAAGAAAACATAATAAGAGTATGTGTACATGGTTATAACTAGGAAACATTTAATCAGAAAACCTGAGGATGTATAGAAATAAGAGGACACGAGAACCTAGCTATATTTAGAAAGAAGAGAACAAGGGGGTATACCTATATCTAGAAAGAAGAGAACACAGCCATATCTAGAAAGAAGAGAACTCAGCCATATCTATAAAAATGAGAACTCAGCCCCCCCCCCCCCCCCCGGGAAGGTTAACCCGGTCAACAAATGCCCGCAGAAGTCGGATGTGTCGGCCTAACGGCGCAAGAACGCAGCTCTGCTGTAAACAGGCACAACGCAATCACATCCGGAAAAAAACTCCGGATGAACGAAGAAGAAGAAGAAGAACTCAGCCCTATCCAGAAGGAATAGAACAGTAGAACGTAGCGATATCTAGACAAAAGAACAGTGGAACTTAGCGATTAATAAGAAGAAAGTAGTAGAACATAGAGATTAGAAAGAAGAGAACAGTAGAATATAAGGATATGAAGCGAAAAGAAAACGAGAAATAGCGATACCTAGAGAGAAGAGAAATAGGACGTAGCTATTACAAAGAAAACAATAGACCTTAGCGATATATAGGATAATCAAAACACGACAATCAGCGATAAGAAGAGTCAGCAGAATAGTAGGGAGAAGAGAAGGAATAACGTTGCGATATGTCATCATCATCATCTTCTACTTTTGCCGTTATGCGTCGTGGGGAGGAATAATTGGCGGTCTAGCGCCCGATGGGTGGCATTGGATAGTATCATTCCCTTTGATTGTATAATGTCCTTGATGTCATCAATCCATTTTCTTCTTGGGCGTCCTCTTTGTCTCGTCGTGGATGATCTTTGATGTATAGCCAGTGATGGTAGTTGATGGTGTTGCATTCTAACAAGAAGGCCAAACCACTTGATCTTCTGTCTTTCAATAAATGTGGCACAAGGTGTTAATCCCACTGTCTATCCGATAACAACATTTCTTACTCGGTCTCGGATTATTAAGTTGGCAGCTCTCCTCAGGCATCTCCTCTCACAGGTGTTGATTTTGCGAAAGTGTGATTTGGATAAAGTCCAGGTCTGAGATTGGTAGCATAATGTTGGTGTGAATATGCTGTTTATTATCTGTCGTTTTGCGGACATAGGTATATTTTGATGTTTCAGTATGGGTAATTGATAGTTGATATGTAAGCCCACTTGCTTTCTGATCTGATTTCGATTTCTCTGTCCAATCTGCCATCTTCTGTGATCATACTTCCAAGATATTTTAATTCTTTAACTTGTTTCAGAGATATGCTATTTATCTGTATACTTAGTGGACTAGGAGATCTGCTAATTTGCATTACTTCGGTTTTGGCTACATTTATACTTATATTGTATCTGCTGCATGTTGAACTCAGATTATTAATATGATTTTGCATTTTGCCCTCGTCGTTATAAAACAGGCACTGATAGTCTGCAAATAGAAGTTAATTTATTTCCTGTGGATCAGTTGTTTCATCTGAAGTAAAGAGTTATAAATATTTTCTGAATGTGTTCTGCCAAGGCTTGTGATAAATAGGGAATAGAAAACACGATAATTAGTGATATTTAAAAAGGTGAGGACATGGCAATATCTAGAAACAGTACGTAGTGAAATTTTGAGAGAAGAGAACAGTAGAACTTTGTGAAATCTGGAGAGAAGAGAACAGTAGAACGTTGTGAAATCTGGAGAGAAAATAACAGTAGAATGATGTGAAATCTGGAGAGAAGAGAACAGTAGAACTGTGTGAAATCTGGAGAGAAGAGAACAGTAGAACGGTGTGAAATCTGGAGAGAAGAGAACAGTACAACAGTGTGAAATCTGGAGAGAAGAGAACAGTAGAACGTTGTGAAATCTGGGGAGAAGAGAACAGTACAATGTTGTGAAATCTGGAAAGAAGAGAAGAGAACAACTTTGTGAAATCTGGAAGGAAGTGAACAGTACAACGTTGTGAAATCTGGAGAGAAGAGAACAGTAGAACGTTGTGAAATCTGGAGAGAAGAGAACAGTACAACGGTGTGAAATCTGGAGAGAAGAGAACAGTAGAACGTTGTGAAATCTGGAGAGAAGAGAACAGTACAACGTTGTGAAATCTGGAGAGAAGAGAACATTTCTCTAATGTGAATACGTCATATTTTTATGTCGGTCCTTAACGAGAGAAGTGGACGGCACGCGAATCACGCCCATAAGACTGTAGGCCTGGTTTTACAACCGCCATGGATTATAGGATGAAGGAGACCTGTCTTCAGAATCTCATCAACGCTTCTCGGCATCACACGGCTTTAATTAGGAAGCCAGGTGTTAAATATGTGGGGTCAGAATGTTACGACACGCAGGTCAAATTGAGATACTGGCGTCTAGGGGTTGACCGACATCGTGAATGAGATCCTGTGCAGAAGGTCACTCTTATCTCAGCCTGGCGTCTAGGGGTTGACAGACATCGTGAGGGGATCCTGTGCAGAAGGTCACTCTTATCTCAGCCTGGCGTCTAAGGGTTCACCATCATCGTGAAGGAGATATTGTGCAGAAGGTCGTCCTTACCTCAGCCTGCTGTCTAGTGGTTGACCAACATCGTAAGGAGATATTGTGCAGAAGGTCACTCTTTTTCTCAGCTTGGAGAAGAGTCTCTATCCTTCGCTAGTTTTGCTGCCTTATGCATGTTCATGCCCAAGGTGCCGGCTATGTCCTGTTTCTGACTCCGTGATGGTCGACTCTTTCCTTTTCTTTCAGGAGTCACTCCTTCCATCACTGTTCTTTCTAACCCACACTGACCTTTCAGTTAGTTAATCGACAGATCATCCTCATTGCATATCGAACCATTCAGTCCACAAGTTCCCCTCCACGGTAAATCCCGCAGAGTGTAGCGACTAACGACATTAGTTCTGTGTTGGTTTATTAATCTTCTTTGGCTTCCTGCGTAGTGTTCTTGTTTGGCCACACCTATTTTAACTTACTGTTCTCGTAGTCTCACCATGGATGTAAGATTCACAGTCATCACATGGTTCTCGCAAACCTCTTACTTCTCGTAGAGCATTCAATATATCAGCCTGGTCCATGGTTCGTCCGCCCTTTACAGTAGCCTTACCTGGAAGCATATCAGCTTGTTCATTTCCTTGTACACCCGCATACCCCAGCACGAAAATGAAACAAATCTTTGCCAGCCGTGACTTTCAGTGGCGAAATATTTGAGTCTCTGAGGCACCATGCTGTTTGTTTCTTCTTCTTGATCCAAATTCTACGAATTTTTACATAACATTAAATTCAAAACAATGTATTCACTAAGTGAATTTGAACACAGAAGCTGCAAGCAATATGTTGCACGCTTTATTGCCTGGCATATTTCGCTGCATCTCGTTAGGTGCATACTTCATTCACTTCATGTGATATTCACAAACATGTATCCACTTCATATGGTATATAACCCTGCATTATGCACCTGACGAGATACAGCCTCTGTGTTTAAATATGACATTCAATGTTAATAAATATGACATTCAATGTTAATAAATATGACATTCAAGGTTAAAATCCCAAATTTTCTTCTTTACTCATTGCAAAATCGTCCATGACTTGCACCTCTATGTTGCCACTGGAAAATACTTATTCTCATCAATTTTTTGTCTTGCTTGCTGTTGTTTTGTCTCTGCACGGAAAAGTCCAGTCTACGCATGATTTCCATTGAAGAGTTCCCATTCTTGTTGATCATCGAGCCAAGATACCCAGTGACATTTTCAATGTCTGCATTGTTTAGTTAAACATATCACTTTCATTTTTACTGTCTCTTGACGAACAGGATCAAAGCTTTCTTTTTATTCCACAGCAATGTTTGAGAAGAGGACTGTGTTATGTGTCTCTCCCCCCCCCCCCTTTTTTTTTCCTCCCACTCCGCCTCCTTCTTCTGCTTCTCCTCCTCCTCCATGTCCTCATCCTCCTATTTCGTCTTCTTCGTCTTCCTCTTTCACTTCCTCTTCTTCTTCCTATTCTGCTTCTTTTTCATATTCTTCTTCTTCTTCTTCTTCTTCTTCTTCTTCTTCTTCTTTTTCTTCTTCTTCTTCTTCTTCTTCTTCTTCTTCTTCTTCTTCTTCTTCTTCTTCTTCTTCTTCTTCTTCTTCTTCTTCTTCTTCTTCTTCTTCTTCTTCTTCTTCTTTTTTTTTTTTTTTTTTGCCTATGCCGCCGCTACCGCCTTCCTCTTTATCCAAGGGACGTGCGCCACTCCGAGCTATGCACCTTGTCGAGGACGACGATTAGTGTGTCCGATTCTTGCATGCATTAGTATGGTTGACTGTCTCTATATAGATTCCATCCACAGTAATTCGCTGTATCTACCCGTGGGTAGGTATGGTCAGGGATTAGTGGATTGGGGAGGCACGATGTCACCTTTTGCTGTAGGAGAACGGGTACGAGTCACTGTGTGGATTTTCTTGTTCAAAATTGATAGCACGAGGGTATCCTCACCCCACGGTAGTGGTTTATACGCCTTGACGTATGAGATGGAGGGGGAGGGGGGAACACACACACACACACACACACGCATACACACACACACACACACTAGGGTTTGTTATGTGGAGGATTTTCTCGTGTGTGTGTTTGTGCGCGCTCGCTGTGTGGGAGATTTTCTATGTGTGATATATAGATTGTCCGTGTATGATGTGTGGAAGATTGTCTATGTGTGATATATAGATTGTCCGTGTATGATGTGTGGAAGATTGTCTGTGTGTGATATATAGATTGTCCATGTATGATGTGTGGGAGATTGTCTGTGTGTGATATATAGATTGTCCATGTATGTGTGTCACGTGGGAGATTGGCCGTGATATATGGCATATTGCCTTGTGTGTGATGTACGTGATATATGAGAGATTGTCTATCTGTGTGTGTGTGTGTGTGTGTGTGTTATGTATGTGATATATAGGAGATTGTATGTGATATATGAAAGATTTTTGGTGTGTGACATACTGGATATTATTCGTGTGTACTGTGTGGGATTGTGTTCATGTGTCTGCTTTGACAAAGATCGTATGTGTCAGATATGGGATAGTGTCTGTATGTCAAATTCGGGAGATTATCTGTGTGACTGACCGACTGACTGACTGACTGACTGACTGAATGAATAAATGATAGATTAGTTCATGAATCGACATCAGAACATTTGAGGCAAACCCGATACTTACGATCATTTTGATGATAAAGATAATTCTGATGATGAGGAGGAGGGGGAGGATGACGATGAGGAGGACGACGATGTTTATTATAACAATAAAAGTAATACGAACCCCCAGTTGTACTTAATTTATATGTTAATTTAAATCTATTCTTAAATTACATGTTAATTATTCCTTGTCTTGAATCAATCGTTTTCATTTCATTTTTAAACACTATGCCTATGCATTTCATTTCCTGGCCATTTTTGTCTATCTGGAAATCTCGTAATCCCATTATGTTCCCATCACGCACACAAACTGCCATGTTTTACATTGTCCCAGTTTGTAATCTTTCATTGCCTGTTGTTTTTCACCTAACAGCCAACCCATTCGCGGTTGCGAAATGTCCATTATTCGCCCAGTCACGATCTGATCTAATCGTTTTAGATCCCACTAAACCACAAGTAGTGGCCGGCAGGGCAGTCTTTAGACGCAGGCAAGTCCATGCGTGATTCACAATAACCTCAAGCGGAAATGTACAGACTGTAGAGTTGTGTCCCTTGGGCAGAGTCATGGAGCAGTTTGTTCCCTTGGGGCGCGGTAATATATTTCTGTTCGTCAACAAAGGAAGGAATACAAATGGAACTTGTTGGTAATGAGAGCACGCGCATTCCCTTACATGACAACTGCCGCGTCAGCGGTGTTGCTATCATCGCTACAGGTTCTCCAAGACGGGGTTAGGTTAGTTGCATATCCTTTGCAGGACGTAGCAGTAAACCCCAGCATTTTGTTGTTCGCGATTGCTTAGCAAGTTTACGTTCAGTAGTTTGTTATTGATTTCTGATCGACCGGCATCCATACCAGTTCATTAAAAAAAATCGCAAAGCGGTATGCTGCCAAATCGCCTGCAGCTGTGTTTCGAACGCAGTATGTGGGATTACGAACTGCGTCTGTAACCTCTTCGCCGCGGAACCGGTTTAAGATGGAGTTACTTGTCTGTATTTTCGTATGTGTTCTAATGGAATTGTTGAACTGTTGTGGCTTTCTTGATCTATCTATCTATCTATCTATCTATCTATCTATCTATCTATCTATCTATCTATCTATCTATCTATCTATCTATCTATCTATCTATCTATCTATCTATCTATCTATCTATCTATCTATCTATCTATCTATCTATCTATCTATCTATCTATCTATCTATCTATCTATCTATCTATCTATCTATCTATCTATCTATCTATCTATCTATCTATCTATCTATCTATCTATCTATCTATCTATCTATCTATCTATCTATCTATCTATCTATCTATCTATCTATCTATCTATCTATCTATCTATCTATCTATCTATCTATCTATCTATCTATCTATCTATCTATCTATCTATCTATCTATCTATCTATCTATCTATCTATCTATCTATCTATCTATCTATCTATCTATCTATCTATCTATCTATCTATCTATCTATCTATCTATCTATCTATCTATCTATCTATCTATCTATCTATCTATCTATCTATCTATCTATCTATCTATCTATCTATCTATCTATCTATCTATCTATCTATCTATCTATCTATCTATCTATCTATCTATCTATCTATCTATCTATCTATCTATCTATCTATCTATCTATCTATCTATCTATCTATCTATCTATCTATCTATCTATCTATCTATCTATCTATCTATCTATCTATCTATCTATCTATCTATCTATCTATCTATCTATCTATCTATCTATCTATCTATCTATCTATCTATCTATCTATCTATCTATCTATCTATCTATCTATCTATCTATCTATCTATCTATCTATCTATCTATCTATCTATCTATCTATCTATCTATCTATCTATCTATCTATCTATCTATCTATCTATCTATCTATCTATCTATCTATCTATCTATCTATCTATCTATCTATCTATCTATCTATCTATCTATCTATCTATCTATCTATCTATCTATCTATCTATCTATCTATCTATCTATCTATCTATCTATCTATCTATCTATCTATCTATCTATCTATCTATCTATCTATCTATCTATCTATCTATCTATCTATCTATCTATCTATCTATCTATCTATCTATCTATCTATCTATCTATCTATCTATCTATCTATCTATCTATCTATCTATCTATCTATCTATCTATCTATCTATCTATCTATCTATCTATCTATCTATCTATCTATCTATCTATCTATCTATCTATCTATCTATCTATCTATCTATCTATCTATCTATCTATCTATCTATCTATCTATCTATCTATCTATCTATCTATCTATCTATCTATCTATCTATCTATCTATCTATCTATCTATCTATCTATCTATCTATCTATCTATCTATCTATCTATCTATCTATCTATCTATCTATCTATCTATCTATCTATCTATCTATCTATCTATCTATCTATCTATCTATCTATCTATCTATCTATCTATCTATCTATCTATCTATCTATCTATCTATCTATCTATCTATCTATCTATCTATCTATCTATCTATCTATCTATCTATCTATCTATCTATCTATCTATCTATCTATCTATCTATCTATCTATCTATCTATCTATCTATCTATCTATCTATCTATCTATCTATCTATCTATCTATCTATCTATCTATCTATCTATCTATCTATCTATCTATCTATCTATCTATCTATCTATCTATCTATCTATCTATCTATCTATCTATCTATCTATCTATCTATCTATCTATCTATCTATCTATCTATCTATCTATCTATCTATCTATCTATCTATCTATCTATCTATCTATCTATCTATCTATCTATCTATCTATCTATCTATCTATCTATCTATCTATCTATCTATCTATCTATCTATCTATCTATCTATCTATCTATCTATCTATCTATCTATCTATCTATCTATCTATCTATCTATCTATCTATCTATCTATCTATCTATCTATCTATCTATCTATCTATCTATCTATCTATCTATCTATCTATCTATCTATCTATCTATCTATCTATCTATCTATCTATCTATCTATCTATCTATCTATCTATCTATCTATCTATCTATCTAATCTATCTATCTATCTATCTATCTATCTATCTATCTATCTATCTATCTATCTATCTATCTATCTATCTATCTATCTATCTATCTATCTATCTATCTATCTATCTATCTATCTATAATTACCTTTGGCCATTGTTTAAATATAATGCTAGACACAGTAAACGTTTAAATATACTACACATTCCGAAGCCTAGGATTGACTTATACAAAACAAGCTTAACGTACTCTGCAGCTCAGCTGTGGAACAATCTTCCACAAGAAATCAAAGACATCACCAATCCCTATTCATATAATCGCAAATTATTCGAACACTATCTCAATACGGATTACCTTCCCCCTTAATAATTGAGATAATAATAATAATAACAAAACCCTAGTATAACAGCCAATCCCCTTTTTGTAGGCCAGTATATTCCACATGGCTAATAACAAGTGTCAGACCATTATCTAGTATTACTGTGTCGTGTATTTTTGATGTTTGCATTTTGCCCATGCCTTTATAATGCATATCTTTTATATTGTTGCTGTTCTTTGTTAGCCTTGAATGATGTGTGAATGAAATAATGTATGAAAGAGAGTGATAGAAGGGCAGAATGTTAGACGGGCCTGCGTGCCCAATTCTTAACCCTTTGAAAATAAAGTTTGTTCGTTCGAACTGTTGTGGCTTTCTTGATCTATCTATCTATCTATCTATCTATCTATCTATCTATCTATCTATCTATCTATCTATCTATCTATCTATCTATCTATCTATCTATCTATCTATCAGTCTGTCTGTCTGTCTGTCTGTCTGTCCGTCCGTCCGTCCGTCCGTCCGTCCGTCCGTCCGTCCGCCCGTCCGTCCGTCTGTCTGTCTGTCTGTCTGTCTGTCTTCCTGGTGATCAGCCCGTTCGTCCATAGGTTTATTTATGTGTCTGTCTATCTGCCGGCCTCCGGGGCTAAGATGATGCGAACGCGTTTCACTGTCCCGTTGAATGTTAACAAGGCTGTGGTCATCGGACGTCCAGAAACCAATGGCAAACTACTGTGTGTAAAATTGTCCAGAAAATCACAAACATCCAACAATTGTTGGATTTGATTGGGACACCACGTACAGGACATACAGCTAGTTAAAGTGTTTGTCTCCTCCTGTCTGTCAATTCATACATCCATCCTTCCTTCCATCCATCCATCTATCCATCCATCCATCCATCCATCCATCCTTCCTTCCATCTTTCCATCCATCCATCCATCCATCCATCTATCCATCCTTCCATCCTTCCTTCCATCTTTCCATCCATCCATCCATCCATCTATCCATCCTTCCATCCATCCATCCTTCCTTCCATCCTTCCTTCCATCCATCCATCCATCCATCCATCTATCCATCCTTCCATCCATCCACCCATCCATCCATCCATCCTTCCATCCATCTACCCATCCATCCATCCATCCATCCTTCCATCCATCCACCCATCCATCCATCCATCCATCCATCCATCCACCCATCCATCCATCCTTCCTTCCTTCCATCCATCCATCCATCCATCCATCCACCCATCCGTCCACCCATCCATGTACCCAAGCCCTCCAAAATGAGCGTTTCCTCTTTGACGTGCATCATTAAAAATATCAGTGTGGTTTCCTAAATGAGGTATGCACTCACGGGACCAGGAAACTAGGTCAAATAGTTATCCAGGTCATTAAATCATTCCAAGACTGATTAATCACTGGCGGTCGAAACTGATTTATCGTGGTCCCTCCATTGGCAAGCCACATTCATCTCTGTCCACACTGAAGACACTTTGACGGGAGATCTAATCCTCGGATTGGTCCCCAGAGGTAACAGACGACCCTACAGATTACCTGTACAAATAAGACAAATATTGAACTCTTGCCTGACGTACATCCCTCTTGCCGTTTCGTATACTCTCTTTTAATTCCTTCATTTGCTTGGCTTCCGTCCGAAAATTGTTTTGAAATTGTGTTTATACGTTGTGATTTCTTGTGAGTTGAGAGTTGATTCCAGAAACGACATCACAGCGCTCGGGTCATTGCCATACATCCACCGTCCTCTTCTTCAACAGCCAGCGTAGAGACCCAATACTAATAGTATTAGTTGATATGCTTGCTTGCTTGCTTGTGTTCGTTGGCTTGAGCTCCAACGCGAAGTCCTGTATATCGGATGAAGGCATCCTGTTGTCCAACATCAGTGTGATGTCATACAGGACCTGAGGTTTGCGTGAGTATCCGTTGTCCCATGTCTGGCTTATTGGTGTGCAGACTGGTGGTTCCTCGCCGTACAGGCAGACACTCTCCGACTTCGGAGGAATCGGCGATCCTATTGACTTTAGCCAGGAACCCGAAGGGACCTGTTGCCCAGGACGCTCGACGAGGACGCGTCAATAGGTCTTGGCCAGTATATAACCCGGCCCTGGTGCCTTGGAAACACCTCTGCGTCCCATTAGTTGATATGATTAATATACAATATGTGGTCTTTGCACTTCTTGTCTGATATGCTCTAATTTACCAACCGTGCTTCTTGCACTCCTTGTCTGATATGCTCTAATTTACCAACCGTGCTTCTTGCACTTCTTGTCTGATATGCTCTAATTTACCAACCGTGCTTCTTGCACTTCTTGTCTGATATGCTCTAATTTATCAACCGTGCTTCTAGCACTTCTTGTCTGATATGCTCTAATTTACGAACCGTGCTTCTTGCACTTATTGTCTGATATGCTCTAATTTACCATCGTGCTCACTGTGAAAGCTTGACTTTCGGCATTGCAAATGTGTTGCCCTAGTCGCAGGATAGTGGTCGGGGGTCACTTTATGCTGATGTCTTTCTATACAGGACCAGGCGCTTCCCCTGCAGCACATATTTAAGATTTAAATGAAACTGCGAGTTGTCCAATCATTATGTGAAGAGATGTCAACAGCTGTTTTCCCTTTCTTTCCGCCGGTTTGCCAACGAAGTTTAACTCCACTAGCATTTGTCTGAAGAGACAATGTCTGCAAGGCATTCGAGGAATGCCCAGGTAGGAACAGACGTTTATTATGCGGTCGCTTAATCAAAGCTCTTCTAGAAGGGCCTTTTAACCAAAGCAAAAGACATGCACAATTTTAGTGCCTTTCTTTGTCAACTCTAGAAAGAATTAACCTCACATACACACTTCCGACCATTTACGGGTTAATGTTATTATTTCTTTCCTCCTTGCTGATGTGTACTTTTACTGTGAAATAAAGGTTAAACAAAAATACAGAACCTTGTCCCCATCTTGAGGCTGTTGGGTACATGATGCTGGCAAAAGACTATCCCCGTATGTGTGCAGATCATGCGCTCTCGATGTGTGATGTGGTCAATATTTGGTCAATGTGTGGTCAGTATAGCACCGGCCGCCTTGACTTCCCAGGACATGTTCTGGTGCTAATTGTACACCGTGTTAATCTGGTACCACAGGTCAGTTTGAGAGAAATCCTGCTTCCAGTGATATTCGAACACACAACCTGCGAGCTATCAGGCAAGCCTGCTTGCTACTTTGTTATATAGGGTGTATTTTTAATGACTGCAATGTTTGAAAATATTGCTGGTCCAAGTTTTGTAATCACCCTCTGTAAAGTTCATGCAACATAACAGGTAAATACAAAAACTAGGACCGGCATTATTTTCAAACACTGCACAGTCATTAAAAATACACCCTGTATCTGTGCTCTTCTGTGCGTATTCATATTGTACACAAAAACTGCAGTTATTCATACATTTTTTTGTTAAACATGAATGAGCAACATTCTCCCCCATTCAAACGATGTGTGTGTTTTACATTCATGAATATTTAATTATTTTCTTTCGGTGTGAGTAATTGAAAGTTTCCACAGGGATAGCCATGGCAAAAAGTGTTTGTTGTCTCTAATTGTTATTTGCCTTAGTGTAAACAAACTGGTTCATTCATGCGATTCCCTCAGGAGGCTGTCAAACTGTCCAGCAGCATGCATGCATATACAAGAAGACACACACGCAAATCACATTCACATACACTGTGTCGTATCTGTTGTCCATAAAATACAGTCGCTTACTTTCTAAATTATTGAAATATACTTTAAGTCAAGTCTCTTTGTTCACTTCTGTGTCATTGTAAATCTCTCTCTCTCTCTCTCTCTCTCTCTCTCTCTCTCTCTCTCTCCTCTCTCTCTCTCTCTCTCTCTCTCTGTGTGTGTGTGTGTGTGGGGGATGTGTTTATGGGTGGAGTTTTGTGTGGGAGGGGAGATATGTGAGAAGTAGGGGAGGTGTGGGATGTGCAGGTGAATGAAGGATGTATGCGATGATGGGGGATGTGTGTTTGGCTGGGTGGTTGGGGTGTGTGTGGGTGGGAGGGTAGATGAGAGATGCACGTGTTGATGGGCGCGTGGGTGATGTGTGAGTGGTTGATGGATGAGTACATGAGTGGGTGGATGTGTGTGAGAGATGAGTGTATGGGTGGGGGAGGTGTGTAGTTATGAGAAGATGTGTGTGAGCGGCGGATGTGTGTGGGTGGGGTATATGTGGGTGGCGGGGGGTGTGTGGGTGGGAGGTGTGGATTTTTGGGTGTTTATGGGTGGGGGATATGTGTGGGCAGGTGGGGAGATGTGTTTATGGGTGGGGATGTGTCTATAGGTGGGGATGAGTAGTTGAGAGGTGGCGAATATTGGGTGGGTGAGTGGGTGTAGGTTGGCTGATGTGTGTGTGGGTGGGTGGGGAAAATTGTGAGAGTGCAGGATATGTGTGTGGATAGGTGCGGGATGTGTGGGTTGGCGGGGGTATGTGTGTGTGGTTTCTTCTTCTTCTTCTTCTTCTTCTTCTTCTTCTTCTTCTTCTTCTTCTTCTTCTTCTTCTTCTTCTTCTTCTTCTTCTTCTTCTTCTCCTCTTCCTCCTCCTCCTCCTCCTCCTCCTCCTTCTTCTTCTTCTTCTTCTTCTTCTTCTTCTTCTTCTTCTTCTTCTTCTTCTTCTTCTTCTTCTTCTTCTTCTTCTTCTTCTTCTTCTTCTTCTTCTTCTTCTTCTTCTTCTTCTTCTTCTTCTTCTTCTTCTTCTTCTTCTTCTTCTTCTTCTTCTTCTTCTTCTTCTTCTTCTTCTTCTTCTTCTTCTTCTTCTTCTTCTTCTTCTTCTTCTTCTTCTTCTTCTTCTTCTTCTTCTTCTTCTTCTTCTTGGTGTGTGAGGATGTGTGTGCGGATGGGGAAATGTGTGTGGGTGGGGGATCAGTGGGTGGGTGGCGGCATGTATGTTTGCCTGGTTCTGTGTGAGTGCGTGGATGTATGTGTGGGTGGGTGTCGGAGGTTTGGTGGGTGGGGGATGTGTTGGTGGCTGCGGGATATGAGGGTGGATGGGGGATGTGTCTCGCAACATTGCAATATGCACTGTTTATGTTTACAACTTTCATTTGACAATGTTTTTTTTTTTTGGTTTTCTCATGTGAATGTATCATGCGTAATATGCATTGTTTATGCTTACGAAATCCATTTGAAAATGTTTTTTTCCCCCTATGTTAATGTAACATGCACATTTGATGAATGAAAGATGAGTGATTGAAAGGGCCGAATGTAAGACGGGCCTGCGTGCCCAATTTGTTACCCTTTTAAAATAAAGTTTGTTCGTTCGTTCGTTCGTTCGTTCGTTCTCTCTCTCTCTCTCTCTCTCTCTCTCTCTCTCTCTCTATCTCTCTCTCTCTCTCTCTCTCTCTCTCACACACACACACACTCTCTCCCTTTGTGTGTGTGTGTGTGTGTGTGTTTGTGTCAGTGTGTGTATACGTGCTCGTGTCTGTTTAAGATTTGAAATAAGTAAAGAGATGGAGCCAAATCCAGAGAATTGGATTGGTGTTAAAATATTTAAATAGTCTAATCCGTGTGCTCGCCGCACACGTCGTGATTTGTGACAGGGTGCGTTTTCTTGAAATAAAGAAAGACTTAGAGTGCGTGCTGTCCTCCACTCTCTAGACACAGCTATTTTCTTTTTAAATAGTACTAAGGAGATCTGCATAGTAATTTGATGGTTGTACTCTTCTTTCATTGCATGCTGGACATTTTGAATTGAGAATCATAATGGTGAATCAAATCTCTTTTATTGTCACTATTGTCGCCAAAATGTTTCCTGCCTTGCACGTCTTAAACAAATATTTACCTTAATTCGCTTCTATTCGGCTATGAACAATTGCTGAACCCAGCTGGGCACATAATTTTCAATCATTCAGTCAGCTGGGTAACATTCTAGTAGTTATTCTTTCACTCAATTATTCTTTCACGCAGTTTTACTGCTGGGGCTATCTCAACAACTCTAATTTCTTCATCCTGGACAGTCACATTCTTCACGTTTACTACATGTCAGTCGTTGTCCTCTGAAAACGGTCTCACTTGGTAGATCAGAAGAATTTGAGCTGCCTCACTTAAACTGTCTACACCCCACCCCCCAGCTTTCTTCTAATCGAAGAAGATGTAGAGCTGGAATCAGGAAATACTGGTTCAATCCACCTGTGTATTTCTCTAGGCATTTCCCTGTAACTGCTATAATGCCTGCATCTTATTATTTCTACAAGGATGCTTCTCTCTTTAAATCGCGCTCGTTGTCTACGCAAACATTGTAGCAGCTCAACGGGAGCCAGAACTTAAACGTCAACGACAATGATGGTAGAAACGCTGGCAATCCACGTCCAAATTAACTTTAATAGTGTTGCTCGGTCGGACAGGTTATCAACAAATGATTATATGACCATTCCCATGTTGATGGGAGGATTGGCCAAGATTATAATAAGCACTTATTGAGAAATATACTATTTCCACTGCCGAATCCGATGCTATCCTATTTCATAAATAAATGACAATTAACTTGCCTGTGGGCCATCGTTCTGCACCTATATTACGTTTATCTGAGGTACGTTGATCTATGTCTGGTGTGACGGCAGGACGTTTAATTGCTGATCGCTCGGCTAGTTATGATGCGCTCAATTCTTGTAATTTCTTCTGCGCC
>OY992876.1:122011328-122046328 GCA_963921405.1 Cepaea hortensis | reverse complement strand
GCAGTTGGAAATCGAACAAGAGTAGCCTAACGGCGCTGCCCGGGCAAAATTTCGAGTTAAAAATCTATCCAAAGTGTTTCAGGATCCTCGCCGGTGCTACGGAGTTCGTGCTCTGAGCTGAGATTCTCCAGAAGCAGGCTTGAGTTAGGAGTAGAACGGAGCACTTATGGGTTACACTCGTGTGCCGTGATGTTGATCTGTCGACTAAACTAAACTAAACTAAACTTGTCGTTGTTGTTATTTTATGTGTTTGTTTGGTGATGTTGTTATTGTATGTGTTTGTTTGTTGTTGTTGTTGTTATTATTATTGTTGTTGTTGTTGTTGTTGTTGTTACATGTTTTGCTGCTGTTGTTATCTTTTGTGTTTGTTTGCTGCTATTGTTACTTTTGTTGCTGCTATTGTTACTTTTGTTGCTGTTGTTATATTTTGTGTTTGTTTGCTCATGTTGTTATCTTTTGTGTTTGTTTGCTGCTGTTGTTACTTTTGTTGCTGTTGTTATATTTTGTGTTTGTTTGCTCATGTTATTTCTTTTATTGCTAGTTCTGTTATTTTTGTTGTTGTTTTTGCTACTAATACTGCTGCTGCTGTTGTTGTTATGTTTGTTTCTGTTGTTGTTATTGTTGTTGTCTGTTGCTGCTGTTATAATTTTTGTTCTTGTTGCTGTTACCTTTGTTGCTGCTGCTGTTGCGGCTGCTGGGGTTATCTGTGTTCTTGTTGTTGCCGTTGTTGTTATTTTTGTTGTTGTTTTGTTGTTGTTGTTGTTGTTTGTATAAGAAAAATCAGGGAACGGGACAGAAACAACGTGAAGATTTGCATAATAACACTAATAACATTAAGAAACCCAATGCGGTACAGTGTTTCAACGTTTATATTATATATATTATTTTATCATGTTTTTATTTATTTATTTTAGAATACTTTAGAAAACTCTACAATGAAGCAGTTGCATGCACCCCATTGTTCTTTCACGGGTACACTCCACCTCACAGTACGATAATTACCACATTTTCAAGTGAAGCACTTCTCACCGGCGGTGCCAGAAACGCACCAATTACCTTACGCCATGTATTCACTTCTTCACTTTCCCTTTGCCATTCCTCGAACTAGCCCCAGCGTTCGATTTCTTAGTTGCGAGAGATGTTTTCTGCTGTGCTGCATTGTTGCCCTGTCTCGCGCTGACACTTCTCACCCCGGTGGCAGCTCTTGACATTTTCTTTCCTGAACTGTCGTCGTCTTTCAGGTACTCTTTTAGGACTGTTTCCACTCTCTGTCCCTGGCATTTGGGCTACAGGCGAGGGAGAGATACACACAAATAGCAATTGACGTGATTGTAAATAACTGATACTTTGGTGGTGTTATCATCGTGCTTATCTTCTTCTTCTTCTTCTTCTTCTTCTTCTTCTTCTTCTTCTTTTTCTTCTTCTTCTTCTTCTTCTTCTTCTTCTTCTTCTTCTTCTTCTTCTTCTTCTTCTTCTTCTTCTTCTTCTTCTTCTTCTTCTTCTTCTTCTTCTTCTTCTTCTTCTTCTTCTTCTCCTTCATCTTCTACTCTTCCTCCTCCCTCTCCTCCTCCTCCTCCTCATCCTTCTCCTTCTTCTCCTCCTCGTCGTCTCCTTCTCCTCCTCCTCCTCCTCCCTCTCCTCCTCATCCTCCTCCTCATCCGTCCTTCTTCTTCTCCTCCTTTGTCTTCGTCTTCTTTGAACATGTAATAGTTTACACACGACAACAAAAGAGGCCGGATATCCGGTTAATGATAGAGAAGAAAATGGACACACTTTTATAGGGGACAGAATTCTGCACTGGACATTATGATCTTGCTGTATCCGTCAGTCTTTTTGTTGACCTTATGCGGGCTATTTCCCCATAAAATAAAATCCATTAGAGTTGGCCCACTGGGGTATTTAAGTGAATAATTTAATCACTAAGTTATCGCCACACTGTTTTTTTGCTCGCTTGTTTTGAACTCGTGCGTAGTCAACACATGCCTACTACTGCTAGTAGTTGCTACTGCTAATGAGCACACTGGTCTGATTTTGCGTGAGGCATATCTTTCCTAATTGCCACTGTCCCTCGTCATCAAACGAGCCCACTACAACTTATAATTTGCTAGTAATTGATGTCCTCATGTCAAGGACGAGAAATCAACTTTAAGACCAACTGACCCTTAAGTCAAGGACGAGAAGTCAACTTAAATTGCAACTGACCCTTAAGTCAAGGACGAGAAGTCAACTTAAATTACAACTGACCCTGAAATCAAGTGCGAGAAGTCAACTTCAAGTCCAACTGACCCCCACGTCAAGGACAAGAAGTCAACTTCAAGTGCAACTGACCCCCACGTCAAGGACAAGAAGTCAACTTCAAGTCCAACTGATGGGCACATGGAAGGATCCCACTACTGGAAAGGGACGGTGTAAGCGCATTCAGTCCCTGAGCTCATAAATCCACCTAGCCTGACATGGGTACCAGGCAATGCCTTGGGAAGTGAAGGCGGCTGGAGTGATACAGACCTCATCAGCCACGAGTGCCAGTTGGTATTATACAACCATGGGTCTATACACACAGTCCAGTGGCCTTATGGTGTATAAATGGAAATGTTAGTCTGCTTTTTTGTGAAACTCTCGGCCAAGCCTAACTCTTTAAAGGATAACACGTTTGCTACAGGAGATAACACGTCTGCTACAGGAGGTAACACGGCTGCTACAGGAAATAACACACCTGCTACAGGTGATAACACATCTGCAATAAGTGCTAACACGTCTGCTATAGGAGATAACATGTCTGCTATAGGAGATAACATGTCTGCTATAGGAGATAACATGTCTGCTACAGGAGATAACATGTCTGCTATAGGAGATAACATGTCTGCTATAGGAGATAACATGTCTGCTACAGGAAATAAAACGTCTGCTACAGGAGGTAACACGGCTGCTACAGGAAATAACATGTCTGCAACAGGAGATAACACCTTTGCTACAGGAGATAACACGTCTGCTACAAGAGATAACATGTCTACTACAACATTTGCTGCAGGAGATAACACGTCTGCTACATATGATAATACATCTGCTATAAGTGATAACACGTCTGCTACATGTGATATCACGTCTGCCACAGGAGGTAATACATTTGACACAGGTGATAACACATCTGCTATAAGTGATAACACGTCTGCTACAGGTGATAACACATCTGCTACAGGTGATAACACATCTGCAATAAGTGCTAACACGTCTGCTAAAGGAGATAACACGTCTGCTACAGGAGATAACACGTCTGCTACAGGAGATTACACGTCTGCTAAAGGAGATAATACGTCTGCTAAAGGAGATAACACGTCTGCTACAGGAGATAACATGTCTGCTACAGGAGATAACACGTCTGCTACAGGAGATAACATGTCTGCTACAGGAGATAACACGTCTGCTACAGGAGATAACACGTCTGCTACAGGAGATAACACGTCTGCTACAGGAGATAACACGTCTGCTACAGGAGATAACCCGTCTGCTACAGGAGATAACATGTCTGCTACAGAAGATAACACGTCTGCTACAGGAGATAACACGTCTGCTACATAAGATAACACGTTTGCTACATGAGATAATATGTCTGTTACAGGTAATAAATCATATGCCATGTGTGATAACATATCTACTTCAGGTGATAACACATATGCCACATGTGATAACACATCAGTCAGTTAAAAGTCCTACCTGTTTACATTTAGCGCACGTTGTAGCTTCTCGCATCAACCCAGGAAACTCACCCCTCAGGCAGGCTCTACAGTACCTGGTACCGCACCATTTGCACATGAAGGTCTGTGGACCGGAACGTTGGGAGGGTTTGTGTCTATCTATCTATCTATCTATCTATCTATCTATCTATCTATCTATCTATCTATCTATCTATCTATCTATCTATCTATCTATCTATCTATCTATCTATCTATCTATATGTCTGTCTGTCTGTCTGTCTGTCTGTCTGTCTGTCTGTCTGTCTGTCTGTCTTTGGCTATGTACACATGTATTATGTCTGTCTGTATGTCTAGCTTTGTGTGTCTACGTAATTGATACATATCTAATTAAAACATGCGTTCACACAACACACACTCACACACACACACACACACGTCTTGAAAATCTGCAGGACAAACTGACCGTTGTGACCTCGGGGCAGCCCCAGCGACACATGACAGACTGCCCAACTGGCCAGCTCTACTGTGTCAGGAATCACTGAAACAAGCGTTGACCGTCAGACCAGTGGCGTGGTTGGGTCTTGGAAATAGGGGCTGGAATATGATACAACACAATATATTACGCTATGCTACACCACATGACACTACACCTACACTACATGACACGACACCTACACTACACTACATGACACGACACCTACACCACATGGCACGACACCTACGCTACATACATGACACCTACGCTACACTACATGACACGACACCTACGCTACACTAAATGACACCTACGCTACACTACATGACACGACACCTACACTACACTACATGACACCTACGCTACACTACATGCCACGACATCTACACTACACTACATGACACCTACACTACACTACATGACACGACACCTACACTACACTACAATACATGACACCTACGCTACACTACTTGCCACGACATCTACACTACACTAAATGACACCTACACTACATGACACGACACCTACGCTACATGACACGACACCTACGCTACATGACACAACACCGACGCTACATGACACAAGACACCTACACTACACTACATGACATGATACCTATGCTACATTACACGACACTTACACTACATGACACCTACGCTAAATGATACGATACCTACACTACACTACCTGACACCTACACTACATGACACCTATGCTACATGACACCTACACTACATGACACCTACACTACATGACACCTACGCTACATGACACGACACCTACACTACACTACATGACACCTACGCTACATGACACGACACCTACACTACACTACATGACACGACACCTACGCTACACTACATGACACCTACGCTACATGACATAACACCTACACTACACTACATGACACCAACACTACATGACACCTACACTACATGATACGACACCTACACTACACTACATGACACCTACACTACATGACACGACAATTACGCTACATGACACGACACCTACGCTACATGACACGACACCGACGCTACATGACACAAGACACCTACACTACACTACATGACTTGATACCTACGCTACATTACACGACACTTACACTACATGACACCTACGCTAAATGATACGATACCTACACTACACTACCTGACACCTACACTACATGACACCTATGCTACATGACACGACACCTACACTACACTATATGACACCTACACTACATGACACCTACACTACATGACACCTACACTACATGACACCTACACTACATGACACGACACCTACACTACACTACATGACACCTACGCTACATGACACGACACCTACACTACACTACATGACACGACACCTACGCTACACTACATGACAAGACACCTACACTACACTACATGACACCTACACTACATGACATAACACCTACACTACACTACATGACACCAACACTACATGACACTTACACTACACTACATGACACCAACACTACATGACACCAACACTACATGACACCAACACTACATGACACCAACACTACATGATACGACACCTACACTACACTACATGACACCAACACTACATGACACCTACACTACAAAATACGACACTACTTGACACGACACCTACACTACATTACATGACACCTGTTTTGTTGCTTGTCCATCATGAATGATGATGACCATTCATTTCATCCAGTGGGGTTGAAGTATGGAGCCGTGAGTTCTAAGATGGCTGATAAGGCCTATTTTGGCTCGAAATGTCCTTTGACAATGTGGGCAAAGAATGCTTGACGTTTCTGGAGGAGGATCTCCTGCAGTGGTTTTTCTGTCCAGCCTTTTCTTCACAGCTCTTGCAGTCCTGGCTGCCTCACGAATTTCGGACATGACACCTACACTACACTGCACGACACCTACGCTACACTACATGACACCTACACTACACTACATTACACCTACGCTACACTACATTACATCTACACTACATAACACGACACCTACACTACATGACATCTACGCTACACTACATGACACCTACACAACACTACACTACATTACACATACGCTACACTACATGACATCTACACTACATAACACTACACCTACACTACACTACATGACATCTACGCTACACTACATGACACCTACACTACACTACACTACATTACACCTACGCTACACTACATGACATCTACACTACATAACACGACACATACACTACACTACATGACACTTTCACTACACTACTTCACATGACACCTACATGACACCTACGCTACACTACATAACACCTATAGAACACTACATGACACAACATCTACACTACATGACACGACACCTACACTACACTACATGATACCTACACTACACTATATGACACCTACACTACACAGCATGAGACGACACCTACACTACACTACATGACGCCTACACTACACTACATGACACGACACCTACTCTACACTACATGACACCTACACTACACTACATGACACGACACATACACTACACTACATGACACCTACACTACACTACATGACACGACACCTACACTACACTACATGACACCTACACTACACTACATGACACGACACCTACACTACACATTATGCCACGACCTCTACACTGCACTGCATTACATCTACGCTATATTACCTGACACCTACGCTACACTACATGACACCTGCGCTACACTACATGACACCTACGCTGCACTACATGTCACCTACACTACACTACATGACACGACACCAACACTACACTACACGACACCTACACTGCATGACACGACACCTACACTGCATGACACGACACATATACTACACTATATGAAACCTACGCTACACTACATGACACCTACGCTACACTACCTGACACTTACGCTACACTACATGACACCTAAGCTACACTACATGACATCTACTCTACACCACATGACGCCTACGCTACACTACATGACTCCTACGCTACATTACATAACACCTACACGACACGACACTTAAACGACACGACACCTACACCACACGTCACGATACGGCACCTACACTACCCTATACTGCATTACACCAACACGGCACGTAAACGACACGACACTTAAACGACACGACAATTAAGCGACACGACACCTACACTACACGACTCTTAAACGACAAGACACTTACACGACACCTACACGACACCTATACTACAGGACACTTAAACGACCGACATTTAAATGACACGACATTTAAACGACACGACACTTAAAAACGACACAACACCTACACTACACGACTCTTAAACGACACGACACCTACACTACACGACTCTTAAACGACAAGACACTTAAAGGACACGACAGCTACACTACATGACACTTAAACGACACACCTACACTACACGACACTTAAACGACAGGACACTTAAACGACAGGACACTTAAACTACAGGACACTTAAACGAAACGACACCTACACTACACGACAATTAAACGACACGACACTTAAACGACACCGCACCTACACTACACGACAACTACACGACAACTACACGACACGACACAACCCCACCCCACCTCACTCTACACTACACTAAACGACACCTACACTACACGACAGACACAACCCCAACCTACACTACGCTAAACGATACGACACGACAAAACTCCACACTACACTACATCACAATACATTACACTACATTACAATTAAATACACTACATTACAATTAAAAACACTACAATACAACACAGTTAAATACACTACAATACAACACAACACAACACACTACAATACAATACAATACAATACAATACAATACAAAGGGCCAGATCAAAAACATAGAGAACGACGCATCAGTTACTAATAAGCTACAAACATTTATTAACTGCTGCCCACGCCATATAAGGTTACCCAGACAAATAATTCTAGACAAGGATTCTATCAAGCATGGCTACAAGATGGTGTTCGCTTTCTGGCCAATTACATAATCCATCGCTCTCGTTAGCCGTTTGTTGTGTTTTTACTGGATCAAAATACCAGTGCTATTTGAAGCATTCATTCATTCATTCGTTCAGAAGCATGTCCTACACTATGTCCATTCATTCAGTAGCAGAACCTTGCTGTCATAAGAACCTTCTGGAAAACCTCATGATCACAAGCAAGATGTCCCGCGTCCGATACACCCATCTGGAGATCATCCGCCACATCCTGCACCCATCTTCTCTTTGGCCTTCCTCTTCCTCTCTTCCCAGGCATATACCCCTCCATTATTGTTCTCTAAATACTTGAGTGACGTTTCAAGTGACCAAAATATTTCAATTTTCTTTGTTTAATAGTCTTTTATAGCCAACTTTTTTCAATATGCAGCTCTTGAAGTATAGACGCATTTGTTCTTTTCTTTATCCAAGATATTCTTAGAACTCGTCTGTAACATTTATATCCAAAGGCTTTTATGCGCTGTTCAGCTTGTTTAGTAAGTGCCCATGTCTCACAGGCATGTGGTGCAATGTGAAATGCATGCTCTTAAAAATCTAATTTTTGTTGTTCTATGAGCTCTATCTGTCTCATTCCACAATGTATTCAGTTGTTTTAGTCTTTGAAGAGCAATAGATATTCGTCTTTTAACTTCTTTCTTTGTGTCACCATTGTTGGTAATCAATGACCCAAGCTATTTTAGACATGCTGCTTTGAATTAATCTGCTTACATGACCAAGCAGTCTAGCTTGAAACAATACGTTGTTGTCATAGTGCTCACATCTTTCAGGTGTCATCATTTGTGATCCTATTGCTACCGGTCACATTCAGTGTTCTTCGTATTGATATCATCTTTGATGTTACAATTATTCGGCGTTTTCTTGCCATCGCCGTCCAAATGTTACACTGTAGACAGCTATTAAGAGACTGTATGTGTATATGTTCACATGTTATATGAATGGCTGTATGCATATGTGATGGCTATATGTGAATGTGTGTGTTTGTGGATGCAGCATCTTCTAATGCCTTTATCCGTATAATCCCTCAACCTAATTACGCCAAGCCCTCAATATGTTGCCATCTTATGCAGCTTCCCCACATTATCATTATCATCAAGTGCCATGCCAGCTGGCGTAGGCGTTCTTGTCTCTCCACAGATCTCGGTCGTTGTTGTTCTGGATCAACTCTGGCAATGATATTCCTCCATACCACTGTCTCAATCCATCCAGCATCATTTCTCTTGGTCTGCACCTGCCTCTCTTCCGCTCGGATTTTCCAGTTGTCACGATGTTCTCCAATGTCTCTCTTCTCATCACATGACCAAAGAAAGCTGTTTGTCTTTTTCTTATTGTGGTATATAATGTTCTAGTTTCATTAGCCTCTAGTTTCCCCACGTCTCTATTTATTGTACATATGTCTGTAATTCTCTTCTTTCCTATGTTTTGTCTCTTTTTTCCTTTCGTCCCACATGTTCTAGAAAAAGGACATTCTAGTTACAGAATTAACGTTTCTTTTTTCAATATGTGATTATATTCCATAAATTAACAGGTTTTTGTTTTTTTTCAATATGTGATTATATTCTATAGTATTAACGGATGTTTTAGTTTTCAATATGTGATTTTATTCTATAGTATGAACGGTGTTTTCAATATGTGATTATATTCTATAGTATTAACGGATTTTTTAGTTTTCAATATGTGATTTTATTCTATAGTATGAACGGTGTTTTCAATATGTGATTATATTCTATAGTATTAACGGATTTTTTAGTTTTCAATATGTGATTTTATTCTATAGTATGAACGGTGTTTTCAATATGTGATTATATTCTAGAGTATTAACGGTTTTTTCTATATTTTATTATATTCTATACTATAACGGTTTTTATTTTAAAGTGCAATTATATTCTATAGTATTAACGGTTTGTTCAATGTGAGATGATATATTCTAGAGTATTAACAGTTGGTTCAATGTGTGATTATATTCTATAGTATTAAGCAGCCAGGCTTAGATGCAGAGCAAGGTAGACATATAGCTAGATAAACAAACAGTGACGGATATACTTCAGATGGTCAGTCAGAAATATACACAGAAAGTTAAACCGTTAGACGTATGAGTCAATTAGACAAACATATAGACAGCCAGCAAGATGAGTTAGATGCCTGCTGAACAGAGGCTTAGATAATCAAGTCAGTTTGTGACTTAGAAGTCCAATTAGGCGACAGTTTAGAAGATAAGTCAGAAGGTCAGTTCGTCATTATGGTAAGTTTGACGTCAGTTTGACAGAGATCTAGACAGTTATAAGGTCAGTTTGATGTGAGTTCGACAGAAATCTAGACAGCCAGAAGATCAGTTTGACATCACTCTTAAGATATCTAGTCAGTCAGAATAGATTATCATTTAGACACTTAGGACGTCAATCAGGCAGCCAGAAGGCCATTATACATTTACAGGAGTTAAACTTGCCTGCTTGCTTGGTTTAAAAACAAAAATTCCAAATTCGGCCTCGTTCAACCTGCTTCTTTCAACTGTAGTTATTGTTGAGGTCCGTGGTTTTTGTGGGTTTATTCACCCTGATTCTTGTCTTATGCGCTCTTACGAGTTGGTCCTGATCCGGACTGGTTTTATCTGCTTTTGTGTCTGTGACGTCAGCTGGGGGGTTGGTGGTGGCTGTCTTTTGCGCCCGTCTCCTCTGGTGGTATCTGTTGTTAGTGAAGGCTGCTGGTTCGCCTGGCTTGACTGGTTTCAGTCCTTAAAAGGACTTTTTATTTGTATTTTTTTTTATTTTTATTTTCTGTAGGAGCTTATTGACGTTTTCATTTTCTTGTTTGCGTAATATCTCTTCACTCTCCCTTTCGATTCTCTTGCGCCTGTTTGCCATATAGAGCCTTTTGCTTTCTATTTGCCTATTGTATTCTACTAGCTCGAGTTCATTCATTCTAGCCGTTCCTAGGAGCTCCTCCAGGGTCACTAGAAGAGGGTAATCTGTGCTGCCGTCACTCTCCTCCCCTATTATTTCTCCAGTGGTCTGGTGGTATATCGGTTTTCTCTTGGATCTCTTGGAGTACGGTAACGTCTCGGCCTTTTGTTGGGTTTCATCTTGCGGCTTTTCTGTGATCGTTTCCTTGGTTTCAGCTGGTTTGCTTTGGGTTAGATCCCTTTTTAGCATGTCTCACCCCCCTTTGATGTCCCGTAGAATCTCTTCATTCTTCTTTGTCGTCTGTGCCATATATTCCACTTCTTGCTTGATGTTTCGCTGTATCTTCCGTATTTCAGCCAGCAGCTTTTCATTGTCGCTGGTCGGTGGCGGTGTTTGAAGTAGCTTGATTTGCTTCTTTAGCTCACCTATCTGGTCTTGCAGTTGAGCTTTTTCCGCTTGTGAGATGCTTGTGGCTGTCTCGCACCTCCACCTTGCTTCGTTGTATGGTGTCTTTGTGTTGATGGAAAACTTTAACACGCTTCTGTGTCGTTGCAGGTACCGACAGCCCAAGTATCTTGCTCCATGTTTGCCCAGGCACTTTCTTTTGTTATTGAGAGCTCGGAAGTCAGTGTCCAGCTTGACCAGCGGACACTCCTTGAAGGCGTGGTGATCGGCGCAGTACCGGCAGATTTCCATCTTATTGTGACACGCTGCTCTGCTGTGGCCGGCCCTCTGGTATCTGGAACATTGGTTGGCTCTTGGGATGAATCTCTCTGGTTGTTGTATTTTCTTGTTGATTGATATTGTGGTCGGCATCTCGCGGCCCTCTGTCGTCACCACCGCCAAGATTGTAGGAATCTTGGAGTAGGTGAGGAGCCGCTCCGCCTTCAAGTATCGAATGTGGAGGTTCTCTTCTCGAAGCTGTTTCAGGATTTCTTCGTCTGATAGCTTCACTTGGATACGCTTGACAACCCACTTGGTTGTCGGTGAGTCGGTGTTTCCGACTCTGGTGTCTTTCTCCTCTCTTTGCTTCTCAGTAGGTTTGGTTCTTGTCTGTGGTGGGCTGTCGACGGTCTCCCTCGTGATGGCTTCAGTAGTAGCTGCAGTTTAAGGTTCTTTGTTACAGCTCGCAGGCAGGCTCTCCACATTCTTCTTCTTGTCGGCTCCCACGTTGCACATCTTGGATACCGCGTGTCTTTTGGTGTTCTTGCAACGTGCCATGTTACTCCCCCGTATCAGGCTTCTTGACTTGTTCATGTGACTTGTCTTGATAGCGCTCGCAAATGCGAATGCATGCACGCAGGAGTTAAGATAGTCAGAAATCTAGCTATACAGTCAAGCAAACAGTCCGACGCTCAGTTGTATAGATCGTCAGTTAGACAGCGAGTTAGACAGCCATAAGACAAGCTAGACAATAAGAAGGTCGGTTAGAGAGAAAGCTAAATAAAATGTTTTGCATATCCTTTACAGGACATCGCTGTCAACATCAGCATCTTTCAGCTGATTGTTGATTTCTTGGCTAGATTACGCTCAGTAGTTTGCCATTGCTTTCTGAACGGCCGGCTCACATACCCGTAAGTTACCGACGTGATTTGAACCACTGCTGATTCTCACCGTCGTCACGTTACCTACGAGAGTATACGAGATTACGGAGAAAAGTTGATAACCTCTAGGCCAGGAAGCCGGCTCAGAGAGAAAGCTAGCCAGATATAAATATTCATGACAGATAGAAATATACGAGGGACGCCAAAGCATGACGCCGCTAGCCGCATATCACGGCTCTCATCGTTAATGTAGTTCACATGCAATCCAGACACACCTTACCTTCTTGCAATACTTTACAAGGGCTCAACCGAACATACACACCACACACAGAGAAAAATGCCTAGCTTACAAGTTGAATTTCACAAACGCTGTATCAATATAACATAATCTCATGCGGACTGTAATCCCCTTTGTTTTGTGTTGCGTGTTGCTAGGTCAAACGTCATACAACCAACATGGCGTGGTTGAGTGGCTGGATACAAAGATTATTTCATGTGTCAAGTCTTTAACCGCGATCAGAGACCAGTTTCAATGTCGAGTCTTGTTCCTGGTTTGTGAAATCGATTTTGGGGGCTATTGAGTGCCGATCGTGTTCGATTTTGTCGTGTTGTCTGTAGGACAGTCAGCGGCATGGCGAGAATTGGATCGATCAGTTATCAGAGGTATACTCGTAAATGAAATATTGTATATTATAAATGTTATGAGCAGGTGTCATCTTCGTCATGAAGGTCGGCTGTAAGCAGTATCCAACACTCTGAGCTGATTCTTCACAGTACATTCTTCGATTTGTTCACCCAGTTATAACGTTGGATTACTTTTGCACTCTTTGCAACACTTTTCCATCCTTCATATTGTTTAACAAAGAATTGAATAAATACTGTAATATATAAAGTAGTAAAGAGTTGATAGTGTAGTACATAATGTAATAAAGAATTGATAATGTAGTAAATAACGTAGCATAGATTGATACTGTAATACATAATGTAGTGTCGGCGCTGTGGCGACAGCGTTACAGACGCAATTCGTAATCCCGCATACCGCGTTCGATACACAGCTCGGGCGATTTCGAAACTGACCTCCTTGTGCTGGTTTTCATACAATGGTATGAGTGCTTGTCGTTCAGAAAGCAATGGCAAACTACTGAACGTAAACTTGCCAAGAAATCACAAATAGCCAAAATATGCTGGGGTTGATTGCGTTGACATGTAGAGGATATGCACCCAACTTTTTTTAACATAATGTAGTAAAGAATTAATGCTGACATAATTTTGTAAAGAATTGATACTGTAGTACATAATGTAGTAAAGAATTGATAGTGTTGTACATAATATAATACAAAAAAATTGATAATGTAGTAAATAATTTAATAATTGAATTGAGGATTCGGTACACATTGTGTGCCTCACGGCGTGTAAAAGTGTGTCATAGGACGTGTAAAGTACGTCTCACTACGTGTAAAAGTACGTCTCACTACGTGTAAAAGTACGTCTCACTACGTGTAAAAGTACGTCTCACTACGTGTAAAAAGTACGTCTCACTACGTGTAAAAGTACGTCTCACTACGTGTAAATGTACGTCTCACTAGGTGTAAACTACGTCTCACTACGTGTAAAAGTACGTCTCACTACGTGTAAAAGTACGTCTCACTATATAAAAGTACGTCTCACTACGTGTAAAAGTACGTCTCACTATATAAAAGTACGTCTCACTACGTGTAAAAGTACGTCTCACTACGTGTAAAAGTATGTCTCACTACGTGTAAAAGTACGTCTCACTACGTTTAGAGTACATTTCACTACGTCTAAAAGTACGTCTCATTACGTGTAAAAGTACCTCACGCGACGTCTAACAGTAGCCTACGCCTCACGACGAGTAAACGGCGTCTTTGTTGTACTTTACAACCAATTTTGAGTTGTTGATTACACACATAGGTTTTGGACAGTGTAAGACAGACCGACATGAAGAAATCCAATGTTTGCATATCTTTAAATGTATTTGGAAGATCGTATTATTGTATAGAACAAATATTAGAAACAGCATGCCGCCATAAAAGATGATTAATAAGTTGATCTACACAAGAACATCAAGAGATGTGTGCTAGAGGGATGTGAGGTGTTTCCAGACAGTGTGTTCCCTATACAATGAAAATAGCATGACACATTTAAACGACAGAACAGGATTCGCTGTTGGGCGACAGAACATCAGCATCTGTCAAAAACTGTCACAGACTGTCATCTAATGCCTATAGTACCTTGCGGTGTAGGAGAGGGAGGTATTGAGTCTGAGGAATTATAGACGCTTAGCTAGTGCAGTCGCCGCGAACTGTGCAGGTTAGTATTTTCTTTTTTTTTCCCCGACAGTAGAAAGTCCACATCTTGCCGAAGATTTGAACTTGAACATTGGCATCAACATCGTCATAAGCATGGCCACATTGCGTCTGTAGCTCAGCAGACCTCGGTCCCTGGGGTTGTGGATCAATTCTGATGACGTTACTCCTCCATGCCACGACCTAATGTTATCATTATTATCATTTCTCTTGGTCTGCCTCTGATTCTTCTACAGCCAGGGTCGTGGTTTGAGCGGGCAAAAGAGCAAAATTTGTACGACCGTTCGACAAAGTCTCGATAAGCGCCCACTCTCTCTCGATGAGTAGTGGGCCTGCAGTCAGTAAGCTGGTATAGCTTTTTTTTCGGTTAGTCCGTCGGAAAGCTCGTCGTTAGGCGTCCAGTGGTTTTGCATGTATCACCTTGTACCGGGAGGGCGCGCTTTAGCGATGCTACTCTTGGCTTGCGTGTGCGTGAATAGTCCGTCTGTCCGATAGATATCTGGTTGATCCTGCCAGTAGTCATATGCTTGTCTCAAAGTGGGGCTGGTCTGGTTCGCTAGATCAGTTCCGCGTCTAGCGTTCGTTGTCTCGGATGGCTGTGTGAGGTGCACCAAAATGGGATCTTCCCAGCCAACGTGAGTTAGCGAGGCAGGCTTTTCAAGAATGTAACCGCATCGTGCAGCCAGGGTCGTGGTTTGAGCGGGCAAAAGAGCAAAATTTGTACGACCGTTCGACAAAGTCTCGATAAGCGCCCACTCTCTCTCGATGAGTAGTGGGCCTGCAGTCAGTAAGCTGGTATAGCTTTTTTTTTCGGTTAGTCCTGCCGGCGTAGCTTGAAAGCTCGTCGGTAGGCGTCCAGTGGTTTTGCATGTATCACCTTGTACCGGGAGGGCGCGCTTTAGCGATGCTACTCTTGGCTTGCGTGTGCGTGAATAGTCCGTCTGTCCGATAGATATCTGGTTGATCCTGCCAGTAGTCATATGCTTGTCTGCGCTTTAGCGATGCTACTCCTGGCTTGCGTGTGCGTGAACGTCTGTCCGGTCAGTCGCCATGTGCACATTTGCGCTGGAGAGGCTCAACCGTAAATCGGGAGATCTGCTCGCAACTTAGACGAGCAGTATCTTCTGTGGGCAGTTTCTCGCCTCATGTTTGTGTGTGGTCTGTTCTGGCGGTCAGTCCGTCTTCGGTGAAGGAAATCGTGTTGATCCTATAAGTAATCATACGCTCATTGCTTGTCGCTACGCTTGTCTTAAAACTGAAAATAAAAGGAATTGACGGAGGGCCCGAGGCTCCCGAGAGCCAATATAAACAGGGATAACTGGCCGTGGCAGCCTAACGTCCACTGCATCTGTGTCCGTCTTCCAGTCGTCTTGCCATGCTCGCCACTGGAGCCAGACGGACACAGACGAGGGAGCGGGGGCTAAGGTGTTGCGCGACCACTTCCTCGCTATACAAAACCAAAGCGCAAGTCATTCGTTCCTCATCAAATCAAAGATGTAGTGTAATGAATGGTCATCGTCAATGAATGGTCAACGTCATTCATGATGGACGAACATCGGTTGCAGACAATGACAAAGATCTTCAAAATTGTGTTGATGTTATTGTACACAGTGAGCAACTAGGGTTAGAATTAAAATGTAAGAAAACAAAGATTGTAATCATCTACAAGCAGAAGAAGAAATATGACAATGCATCATTCAAGTAAATGAGGGAATGTTCAACAAGAGAATCGTTTCAACAATAACATCGGATGCAAGATGCGTTGTAGAAATTAGAATAAGTATCACAAATCCCAATATTTGCCTTTGGTAAGATGGATTTCAATATAAAGCTGTCAAATGCAGTGGTAAAAAGAATTCACAGCAATGTTTCCCATGTTTCCCAATGTGAATTTGAATAATGAAGACACCAGCAATTTATTGCCTGGCTTATTTCGCTATATTCACCTTATTTCAGGTGTGTACTACAGAAACACGTTCAACATATAATAAAGTAGCGTAATGAACTGTGCGATAAAAAGTACGTTGTATGATATATAGAACATGTGCTATCGGATTCATATGTAACATGGACAGTAAGCCGACAAGATGAGAAACATCTAATTGCAGTAGAAGTTTGGTTTCTGAGAAAAATGCAAAGAAAATCATCTACGGACAGAAAAACAATCGGGCATTACTTCAAGAAGGGGTGAAAACTGTAAATTGATTATGGAAATAAGACGTAGACGGTCATCATTTTGGGCACGTTATGGGGAGAATTAAACTAGAATTCTTAGTGACACCTGGCGCACTTGATGGGAGGAGAGCTAAGGTAAGACAAAGATATAAATACCTGGATGTCTTGTCTGTAGAGTATACCAGGGACTAGAACACCGACCTTATCCACGACTGGTGTAATCATGAGAAGTGGCGAACCATGACCGTCCACGCCTGCCGTCATGACACCGATAATGATGACCAACACTCGAAGTCACCACATATTCAGGAGCAGGCTGGCCTCGACACTTCGATACGTACTGTCTTGGTGAGCTGCTTCAGAACAAGAACAAGAACACAGCTCCAGAGCCACGACTATTGTGATGGTGTGAGATGGCGAACCATTACCGTCCCTGCTTGCCGGCTTGACACAGGATGATGATGATGACCGACACTCTAAGTTCTCTCACATTAAGGACCAGACTGGCCGTAACACGTTGATCCACACTGTCTCGGCGATCTTCAGTGACACAGCCATTTTTCCCGATCAGTATGTAAAAACGGAATAGAGTGTTGGTCAACACTGGAATGCGCATACCAACACGGGCAGTCAAGCTTTCAATGGTTGACTACTTTCATCTCTTTTGTCTTCGGTTCCAGCTTTCATCTCTTTTGTTTTCGGTTCCGTATGTTTAATGAGCATCGATTCCAAGCTGTATCAACACAAGTTTATGTACACATTGCACACAGATGTACACTTGTGATTGCCTCTGTGGCTACTAAATCGATTATTGATTCTGCTGGAAAGACCCACCCTAAACACATATTGACACATGCAAACACTTCAACATACACATTAAGTCATACTCACACATTCTCTCACAGGTGCTGAAAGATGAAAGGTCTCAGAGTCTTACAGAACTGCTCACGCATGTGTATGTCATGTGAATCAAGGTCGCTGATTTAAGATTGATTGATTGATTGATTGATTGATTGATTGATTGATTATAATGAACATGACTGCGCACGGAACGCACTCACGCGGTCTCTCTCCACAGATGTTGAATTGTAGAGATGTTGATTGTTTCCGTAGCGCACTGATTATAAATGCGCATATGTTGTCCCCTTCAATGATAACTGCCAACAGTGGGGACCGCGGTATCGCAGAAGAAAGCATGCTTGCTTGTCGGCATGACGAAGATGTGTTCAAATTTTTATCACGGCGGAAGTTGTTTAAGACCTGATCTCGGTTCCTGCGTGGACCGATCCTATTGTCCGTGTGTCACTGACTACATCTATGTCACAATCTCTTTAACAACAGAATGAGATTGGTCGTTGTCTAGATCCTAATGCTTCTTCTATGTCACGGCAGAGTGGAAGCTGAGATAGCCACCTGTCTCACACCACAATTTACCACTGCGGCACACATCCACCAGTCAGTAAACAAGAATTGAATTTGCGCACATCATTTCCTTTTAATGACGAATGAACACGGACACACGTAACATATACATCCAGTAATAGTATTTCCAGAATATCTCTTCATCACAATCTAAACTGAAATAACACTGCCTCTCAAGGGCTTTTTAATCTAATCCACCACAACAGTTAATCAGCCACTCTCTTGGTCCGAACTCACTCGATCCAACCCCCTCTGGGTCTCGACTTCCACTAACTATCCCTGAAAAAACACAGTGCGGAGTTCTCTACCTAACTCCGTCACTATTTAACCTTCTTCAGACCGCCGACCTCACTGTCGGGTCCAAAAAACTCAACTGTCCATCCACCCTCTCGGGGTCTCCGCTTCAACTCCCACCTCAGTCCCCTAATTTCACACAACACCCCTCGCCAGCCTAAACTGTCTCTCTCACCATCCACACTAGCGGGCTGAAACCACCTTCACTCCCCTTAACTCACTGTCTCCAACCTTCGTCTATTCTTTCTCATGCCCGGTCACTTGTTCATGTACTAGCACTTTCGCTCCGGGCAATCCCCTTAATGTTTGTGAACCCAGGCATGTTTCAATCTAATATCTATAATCAACTGTTTTCATGGGAAATGCTATTGTCCATGTGTCACTGACTAGGTCTAATATCTATAATCAACTGTTTTCATGGGATATCCTATTGTCCATATGCCATTGACTACAAATGATGTCTCTAATGAACTGTTTTAATGGGAAATCCTATTGTCCATGTGTCACTGATTACATCTAATATCTATAGTGAACTGTTTTCATGGGAAATCCTATTGTCCATGTGTCACTGACTACATCTAATATCTATAATCAAATGTTTTCATGGGAAATTCTATTGTCCATCTGTCACTGACTTAATCTAATATATACAATCAAATGTTTTCATGGGAAATCCTATTGTCCATGTGTCACTGACTACATCTAATATCTATAGTGAACTGTTTTCGTGGGAAATCCTATTGTCCGTGTGTCACTTATTACATCTAATATCTAATCAACTGTTTTCATGGGAAATCCTTTTGTCAGCGTGTCACTGACTACATCTAATATCTATTATAATCAACTGCTTTTATGAGAAATCCTTCTGTCCTTGTGTCACTGACTACATCTAATTTCTACAATCAACTGTTTTCATGGGAAATCCTATTGTCCATATGTCACTGACTACATCTAATATCTATAGTGAACTGTTTTCGTGGGAAATCCTATTGTCCATGTGCCACTTATTACATTAAATATCTAATCAACTGTTTGCATGGGAAATCCTTTTGTCAGCGTTTCACTGACTACATCTAATATCTATAATCAACCTTTGCCATGGGAAATCCTATTGTCCATGTGTCACTGACTACATCTAATATCTATAATCAACCTTTGCCATGGAAAATCCTATTGTCCATGTGTCACTGACTACATCTAGTATCTATAATCAACTGTTTTCATGAGAAATCATATTTTCCATGTGTCGCTGACTACATCTAATGTCTCTAATCAAATGTTTTCATGGGAAATCCTATTGTCAGTGTGTCACTGACTACATCTAGTATCTATAATCAACTGTTTTCATGAGAAATCATATTTTCCATGTGTCGCTGACTACATCTAATGTCTCTAATCAAATGTTTTCATGGGAAATCCTATTGTCAGTGTGTCACTAACTACATCTAGTATCTATAATCAACTGTTTTCATGGGAAATCCTATTGTCCATGTGTCACTGACTACATTTAATATCTATAATCAACTGTTTTCATGAGAATTCCTATTGTCCATGTGTCATTGACTATATCTAATGTCTCATCAACTGTTTTCATGGGAAATCCTATTGTCCGATTGTGACTGACTACATCTAATATCTATAATCAACTGTTTTCATGGGAAATCTTATTGTCCATGTGTCACTGATTGCATATAATATCTATAATCAACTGTTTTCATTTGAAATCCTGTTGTCCATGTGTCATGGACTACATCTAATGTCTTTAATAAACTGATGTCATGGGAAATCCTATTGTCTGTGTGAAACTGACTACGTCTAATGTCTCTACTCAATTTATCTTTTCCTGTGAAATCTATTGTCCGTGTGTCACAGACTACATCTAATGTCTCTAATCAATTTATGTTTTCTTGTGAAATGTATTGTCCGTGTGTAACTAACTACATTTAATGTCTCTAATCAATTTGTTTTCCTGGGAAATAATAGCGTCGGCGTTATATTGACAGAGGAGCAGCTGTCCTAGTGGCTAGAACGCCGGACTCTCCTTCGGGATACCCGGGTTCGATCAGTCGGTAAGGTGTGGGATTTTTTTCTGTCTGGGGTAAAATAGAAAATCCTAACCTGCAGTTCGCGGCGACTGCACTCAGGCTCAAAGACCCCTCTGCCATACACCGCAAGGTACTAACTATATTGGCAGTAAATGACAGTGACAGTTATATTGACTACACCAAACATTGAGTTTCGATTAGAAAGTAAAAGAGCATTTTACCCGCCTGTTTAGTTCATATGCTGTTAAACCCATATTTAATCAAACAATGGGCACTGGACCAGTAATGTCGGTATCACTCCGCCGCATTTACTTCCCAATAGATTTCGTGGCACCCATTCTAGGCTGAGTCGACCTGGAAAACATCTGATTTCATGCGGATTGGAACCCACGACACCAGGACCGGCCGACAGGCGCCTAGCCATTACGCTACCGCTGTCAATGTTCCTTACATAGTAAAACTGCAATACAGCGACACCATGCGTGTCGTAAGATGCGGTTAAGGTGAGTTGGTGTGAGATAACTACCTTCTCTTTTAGATAAGTTTAGCTGCTAAGTCCTGCCAATTATGAACGAATCAATGACTGAAAGAAAAAAACTACTCAACAAACCGATGGGGTGGGGGGGGGGGGCTGTTTTTCTGTTTTCGTTAAAGTGTGACGTGATGTGGAATATGGCGTAAGTAGTCTGGGTTGTGTGATCGGCATGAAAAGGGACAACGGAGGTTCAGAGGGCTTGTCACGCAGTGCTTGGGGGGGGGGGGGGGGGGCTGAGATTGCTCCGTAGGGAGATAACAAGTCAGAAGAAGACCAGATAGAAGAAGAAGAAAATGAGGATGAATAATAACTTAGTAGAAGAAGAACACGAGCAAGTAGAAGAAGGCACAAGAAGGAAGAGACTTGACACGCGGTACTTGGACGCCTAGGCTTGCTCAGTTGGGAGATACAAGTCAGAAGAAGAGGCATTAGAAGAAGATGGAGAAAAATAAACAGCAGAACATGCGGATGAATAACCTGTGGAGGCAGCAGAAGAGAAGGAAGAAACCACGGAAGAGGCAGAAACAGAAGGGGAAGAAGAGGAAACAGGAGACAATACACGGCGACTGCTTGTGCAAGCGAACTTAGTTACCCAGCACTAAAAACAAAAAAAAATCACCACACGCAACCAGCAACGGTATAAATACCAAAGCGAAATCAAAGAAACAAACACACTATTATGGTTGAGTATAGATGTTAAGTTAGTTGCATATTCTTTACAAGACGGTTGCAGTCAACACCAGTATTTTTGCTGTTGTTGATGTCTTGGCAAGTTTACGTTCAGTAGTTTGCCATTTCTTTCTGAACGCCGGTACCCATACCATTTCGTAAAAAAACCAGCGTTAAACGGTCCGCTACAAATCGCGCGCAGCTGTGTTTTGAACGAGGGTATGCAGGATCACGAACCATGTCCGTAACACCTTCGCCGCGGAGACCGGCGAGTATAGATCGCACGGTCATAATATACTCTCTCGGCTTTAATTGCAGGCTACCAATGAAAGTACAGATAATGGCATCAGTTCACACCCTGTGGTATATTTTCTGTCTTCGGCGAGCTGTTGAGAAGTCACCCAGTCGTCACTAGATGTTGGAATGTCACACACTATGCTGAGTTTCGATACCACGCCATTGTCACCGGAAGTGGTTACCATGAAGGACGAAGACGCGGCTACTTATATTTTAAAGACGTTAGTTGGCTACCTGACATGGTAAGTTACTTCTTATTATAATTATGTATTATAGACTGTCAGATCTAAGTCAGATGTGACTGAGCTACCGTATGAATGTGGTCGGTACTACCTGCTATCTGTTGGCGCCGAGTGTTGGGCGGCGCTCATGTAACCCGACTTCCCACATCGTGTCAATGGCTTCGGGGAGAGGGGTGCAATGTGGAGGGTGCAAGCTTTATATTGGTGCGAGGAAATGCAACCTAAAGACTTGATATAGACCCTAATCCTTGTTCTGCAACTGGTCTAGCATTGAAGCTCCGACAGGCGGACAGTACACGTATTGTTTTGCTGGTCTGGCAGCATTTTCTGCTGCTTGTCTTGTTCCAGATGTATTGGTGTTACCTTTACTCTGGAGTAAACTACGTAGGCCCAGAGATGGATCATGCTGCATGGCAACATATGGTCTCTACAATTCAACCCAGGCTTTGTGCTATGGAGATGTATAACTCCATCCCTGGTAGCCGCCATGAGTTGTAGTTATTATTCCTCTTTTGGAAGCACAATGTAACAAACTATCATCTGTCAAGACGGCAAGGTAACGGTAACAATATGTATTATAACAATAGATATAGCCGGAGAGGTTCCAGTGAAAGGATTTCACACGTGACAGTTGCATGTTTATGGGATGTGATGACCGGCTCACTGTCTCCACATTTTGATCCTGCAAAGGAAGGAGTAGGGCTGAAGTAACCTGGCTCAGAGATGTGCTTGTGAAGTTGTTGGGTAGACACAATGACCTGTTTCAGACTTGTCCCATTCACTTTGTTGTTGTATTTTGGCATACCATTGTTCTTTGTAATAACCGTTACTTCTATTTTTCGTAAACTCAGACTAATTCATTTGTTTTGACTATTGTTGCTATTATATCGGTCATTTCTTGTAACTGTGTTACATTATCAGCGACTAAATCTAGGTCATCAACATAAGGCAGGTTTTGTACATTATACCCACCAACTGATATTCCTGCTGCCTTGTATGGATCTCATTATTTCCCTGAACAAATTGAACAGATCAGGAGATAGTACACAATCCTGTCTAACACCTTGTTTAATGTGTTGAATAGTTCTTAACTGATTGTCAGTTCTTATGGCTGCTCTTTGTTGCCAACGCATGTTCTTTATTATTCTTAGATCTTTGCCATCCGTGTTTAAATTTCCACACATTCTAATAATTTCTTCGTGTTTGACTTCATCACATGCCTTAGTGCAGTCAATAAAGCACACATATAAATCTCTGTTAATTTCAATCATTCCTTCTTTTAATGTTGTCAAGAAGTAAACGGGGTTGTTTGTGCCTTTATCTTCCACAAATCCGCACTGATTATCTCCCATTTCTGGTTTTATTTTATTTCTTATTCTTCTCATTATAATTCTCATTAGTATTTTAGCCACATGACTCATTGAACTAATTGTGGGATGCTCTCCTCAATCCGTTGCACCATATAGAGCTATGACAACAGATCTCAAGAGATCACCAGGTATATACCCACTGTTATAGATACCATTCACCAGTTTTGTTATCACGTCAATAACCAATTCACCAACAGCTGTCATGTCTTCGACACTGATATTCCCAGGCCCCGGGGATTTAAAAGGGATGATAATACCAGAACCTGCTTTATATAGTGTCTTTCTATTCTGCCTACTCTGTGGTGAAGAAGTTACGGACACAATTCGTAATCACGCATACCGCATTAGAAACACAGCTGCGAGCGATTTGGCAGCAGAATAGACCACTTCATAAAATGTTATGAGTGCCGATCTAAGCCCAGTTTATGCTTGCTTTTTGCCGGCTAGGTGTTCAGGAGTTCGATTCACATCCATTCGTTTCTTGGTTTTTACCAAAGATAACCTGGCTCCCAGTTGGACCCAGTCTAAAGGAGTAGCTGGAAATGTACTGGGAAATAAAGGTGGCGGGTGCGATACTGATGACATCACACACCCAGTGCCGAGCAGCCTCAAGGCATGTCAAAGGGGTTTTACAGAAAATAATGTAACCATGTCATAAATGTGAGTCTTTCCAAGAGCCGTCACAGCCAGCGGTGATGTGTTTCTGTGTAGTTGTGTAATATGTTGTGGTGGTGGTGGTGGTGGTGGTGGTGGTGGTGGTGGTGGTGGTGGTGGTGGTGGTGGTGGCATTAGTTGTGTTAGTTTGCTCATAGTTGTTGTTGTAGGGGCAGTAATTGTTGTTGTAGAGGTGGTAGTTGTTGGTGTTGTGGTGGTAGTTGTTGGTTTAGTCGTTCATAGTAGTTGTTGTAATGGCAGTAGTTGTTGTCGTAGTGGTGATAGTTGTTGTTTTAGTTGTTGTTCATAGTATTTAGTGTTGTAGTAATAGTTGTTGTTGATGTATAAATACTAGTAGTAGTGGTAGTAGTTGTTGTTGCATTAGTAGTTGTTGTGGTGGTTATTGTAGAATTTGTTGTTGTTGTGCTAGCAGCACTAGTAATAATAGTAGTAGTTGTTGTTATTGTTATAGATGTTGTTGTATCAACAGTAGTAGTTGTAGTAGTAGTGGTGGTGATTGTTGTAGTTGTGGTAGTAATTGTTATTGTCGTCATTAGAGTAGTTGTTGTATTATCAGTAGTTGTATGAATCGCAGTACCCTGGTCGCATTAATACTAGCATCAGCAGCTGTGGTAGTAACAGCAGCATCATGAGCTGGAAAGTTGTTATGAAGCCATTTATATATACAGGTATACACTGATGCTGCTCCTAGCATTCAATTCCCTAAAATATATCTAAGGGAGATAACAGACTAAATGTTTCTGTTAATAAAGCTAACATGTAGAGATGGTACTGACAGTAAAGGGAATTAATTCACGTAGATTCACACAGGAATGTTATGCTGGGTTCTCTACCTTCAGCTTAGGTGATGTGTAACAAATTATAGTTACAATATCTCTTTATTTATCTGTATCATATTGGTTTTTCTGTTCTATGGGTGTTCCTTTCGCTCTCATGTAGTGGTTCCTGTTCTAGCTGGAGGTGTAGAGTTTATTGTTTGATCGTGCTTACGTTCTTGTGTTACTTATATTCTTGTAACGCCCGTAGTCACATGCCATTATCGTCGTCATTTGGCGGTAATGTTTCGCCATCTCACACGATCACCAGAGTCGTGGATCAGCTCAGTGTTATTGTCTCGACCATACCACGTGGTCAAGCCATCCAGCTATTTACCTCTCCTCCTTCCGCTTGTTCTTTCTACATCGGTTTTGTCACCAAGATCTCTAGTTTATTTATTCTCTTAACGTGCTCAAAAATGTTGACTTTTTACGTCTAATTTTTCTAATAAGCTTACGGTTTTCATTTGCCTCTTTTAGGACTTGCTCGTTGGTTTTTCTGTCCGTCTATGACATTCTTTGCATTTTCCTTAGAAACCACATTTCTACTGCCATTAGATATTTTTTTTCCCAGCTTGTCTGTTCATTGTCCACGTTACACATCCATACAAGATCGCTTCTCGATCTCTCGGGGTGGCGCTGTCTCCTGGGTAACCGCCAACCCTTGTAGAATAGAATACAAACGTACAGGTTCTATCTGGCATTTCAACGCTAGTTTTCTTTTGTATATAAATATGCATATATGTGTATGTACATTTATGTGTGTATGTGTGTTCTTAGTTTTCTCCTTGTTTTGTGTATGACCACCTCTGTGTAGTTCATGCCCTCTACCATGTATGTATAGTCCAAATGTATGTAGTTTGTTCTCTCTATCATGTATGTATAGTCCAAATGTGTGTAGTTTGTTCTCTCTATCATGTATGTATAGTCCAAATGTGTGTAGTTTGTTCTCTCTATCATGTATCTATAGTCCAAATGTGTGTAGTTTGTTCTCTCTATCATGTATCTATAGTCCAAATGTGTGTAGATTGTTCACTCTATCATTTTATCTATAGTCTAAATCTGTGTAGTTTTTTCCCTCTATCACTTCTGTATAGTCAAAACGTGTGTAGTTTATTTCCTGTATCATTTATCTATAGTCTAAAAGTGTGTAGTTTATTCCCTCTATCACTATTTTTATATTCCAAATGTGTGTACTTTGTTCCCTCTTTCAAGTATTTATAGTCCGAATGTTTGTAGTTTGTTCCCTCTATCACTTTTATATAGTCCGAATGTTTGTAGTTTGTTCCCTCTATCACTTTTATATAGTCCAAATGTTTGTAGTTTGTTCCGTCTATCATGTGTATTTAGTACAAATGCGTGTAGTTTGTTCCCTCTATCATTTAAGTCTAGTCCGTCTGTGTATTGTTAGTTTGCCCTAAAATGGGTGTATAATCCGTCTGTGTGCAGTTAGTTCCATGTATATTTTACGTGTATCCTTAGCTTGAATAACAGGAAGACCTATGGTATGGTGTTAGCAAAGAAACAGATCGTGCCTAATTGTACAAGTAAAATAAATGCTGTTATTTTTGGGGCACGCGTAGAAATTCAGATATTTAGTTAAATGGAGGTTCAAAATGTTCTTAAGCATATGAAAGCTGGCAAGGCTCCCGGTGCAGATAACACCACAACAGAAATGATTAAAGCTTTAGAAGAATTTGGACTAGAGCAAGTCACCAGACTGCTGAATACATTATATGATACTGGAGATAAACCTTTTGAATTATGTATTTCTGAATGTATTGCAATCCCAAAGAAATTAGGAGCCCTGGAATGTGGGTTTGTAGAAGGAAAGGGTACAGTAAATGTTATGTATATGCTGCGAACAGTTATTGAACGTGCTATAGAAGTAAACAAGGATATACATCTTTGCTTTATTGACTACATAAAGGCTTTTGATAGAGTTAGACATGTTAACATGGTGGATATGCTTGCAGATCTACAAATTGATGGGAAAGACGTTAGACTTATAAAAAAGACATATATTGGAAACAACAAGCTGCCATAAGGATTGATAATGAAGTGGGACAATATCAACCTATTAAGAGAGATGTTAGGCTGGGATGTGTAATGTCTCCAGATCTTTTTTTCCCTATACAGTGAAAATATTTTCAAAAATGTAGAAGACATAAATGGAATCAGCATTGGAGGACGAAACATAAATAACATTATATATGCAGATGATACAGTATTGATTGCAGACAATGCACAGGATCTTCAACAATTAGTAGTAGCGGTTGTTGTCCACAGTGAGCAGCTGGAGTTGGAATTAAATTATAAGAAGACACAGGTTATGGTCGTCACTAGGAAGAACGAAGTACCAAATTGTATTATACAAGTAAATGGGAATATTCTTCAACAAGTGAATCGGTACAATTATCTCGGAACAGTCATAACATCTGATGGGAGATGCCTTGAAGAGATTAGAGCAAGAATCGCTATGGCGAAAGCAGCCTTTAGCAAGATGAAAACATTCTGACCAATAAAATGATGTCAAATGAAACGAGAAAAAGAGTGTTGCGGGGATACATGGAGCTGTTCTTTTGTATGGATGTGAAACGTGGACAATGTACAGTCAAGCTGAAAAACATCTGATGGCTGCAGAAATGTGGTTTCTGAGGAAAATGCAAAGAATACCATGGACAGATAGAAATACCAATGACCAAGTACTACAGGAGACAAATGAAAATCATAGGTTGATTAGAGAAATTAGACGTAGACAGTCAAAAAATTTTGGACATGTTATGAGAAGAAATGGACTGGAGAACTTAGTGACAACTGGCAAGATCGAAGGGAACAGACCAAGAGGAAGACCGAGAGGAAAATATCTGGATGGCTTGGACACATGACATGGACGAGACAGGAACACTGAGCTGATCCACGACTCTGGTGATCGAGTGAAATGGCGAGTCATGGCCGCCCAACCTTTCCGGCATGGCACATTATTGATTGATTGATTGATTGATTGATTGATTGATTGATTGATTGATTGATTGATGCCACTTATCGGGCACTGGAGCGCCAATTATTCCTCCCCACGAGGCTTGCCGGAAAAAGTGGAAGTTGATGATGATGATGATGATGATGATGATGATGATGATGATGATGATGATGATGATGATGATGATGATGATGATGATGATGCTGCTGCTGCTGCTGCTGCTGCTGCTGACGACGACGACGACGACGACGACGACGACGACGACGACGACGACGACGACGACGACGACGACGACGACGACGACGACGACGACGACGATGATGACGATGATGATTGATGATTGATGATTGATGATTGATGATGATGATGATGATTTTGATGATGACATCAGATGGAAGATCCTTCACAGAGATAGCGAACAGACTAGGACAAGCAAAAACTACATTCTATCAAATAAAGAACATTTTATGAAATAATGACTTGTCATTGGAAGTTAGAAAAAGAATTCTTACATATTATATAGAACCAGTTCTAACATATGTTTCCGAATCCTGGACAATTAGGAAACAGGCGAAAAATATCCCTGGAGGTTTTGGAGATGTGGTTGTATAGAAGAATGTTGACAATTCCTTTGACAGCAGAAATAAGTAACCTCAACATTTTCGAGGAAGGTTAAGTGGTGGGAAAGACAACTAATCAGAAAGAGACATTTTTTATTTGTTTGCCACCTTATTAGAAGACAAAGACTTGAATATGTTGTTACAACTAGAAAGATTTATGGAAAGAAAGATAGAGGAAGACAGCGAGAGAAAATGCTTGACAGCCTTGTGTCATGGCAGGGAAGGGAGTCGGCACACGAATTGATTCATGCCGTTAGAGATGTAAGTTGTAGCCAAGCATGGTCGATACGCCAGTCGGCAAGGTACTTGATGATATTGATAGCTTATGTATAGTTCATCTGTGTGTGGCTAGTTCCATCTATAATTTATGTATAGTTCATCTATGTGTGGTTAGTTTCATCTATAATTTATGTATAGTTCATCTGTGTGTGGTTAGTTCCATCTATAATTTATGTATAGTTCATCTATGTGTGGTTAGTTCCATCTATAATTTATGTATAGTTTATCTGTGTGTATTTAGTTCCATCTATAGTTTATGTATAGTTCGCAGTGTGTGGTTAGTTCCATCGATAGTTTATATATAGTTCATCTGTGTGGGGTTAGTTCCATCTGTATTTTATGTATAGTCCATCTGTGTGTAGTTAGTTCCATCTATAGTTTGTGATTAGTTCATCTGTGTTTAGTTAGTTCCCGCTATAATTTATGTTTAGTTCATCTGTGTATAGTTAGCTCCAGCTACAATTAAGTATAGTTCATCCGTGTGTTTCCGGTTCTTCCGTACACCTCCCGTGGTTGTTATTATTGTAAGTTAATGTAATTGTGATTTTTTTATGATCTTGTATTTTTGCTTAACTTCGACTAATTTACACTTTCTTCATGGATGAAATGTCTGAGAAGTGGCAACACTGGCTCAATAAGTCAGGAATACGCCTTGGACACTTAAACATTTGCAGCTTATTTAACAAGCTACCAGAGTTATCTTCTATTCTTAATCAAAATTTTCATTTATTCGGCCTTAGTGAAAGTAGACTTAATGATACAATTTCAGATGAGGACATCTCTATTAAAGGGTACAAAGTTTTTAGAAGGGATCCCCGTAGGAAACAAGAGACAGGCATAGTAACCTATGTTTCTAATTTACTAAATGCTCACCATAGGCTAGACTTTGAAACTTGCGAAATAGAATGTATTTGGTTAGAGCTAAAACTTCAAAACCGCACACCCCTGATAATTGGCTACCTCTATCGAAATCCCAGTGCTGGGCACGTCTGGTACGAAAACTTCACTACCATGATGGATGTGGTTTTCGATTCCAGGAAGGAAATTATACTACTCGGAGACTTTAACATTGACACCAACAAATCCAACATAATATGGGGAAATATAATTGCATCATACAATTTCCAACAAATAGTACAACAGGCTACTAGAGTAACAAAGTCATCTTCAACAGTCATAGATCACATTTATGTAACTTGCTCAGACAACATCATAGAATGCACTGTACCCAATTGTGCAATGAGCGATCACTACCCAATATGCTGCACGTGGTCTAAACAATGAATTAAAACTCCTAAACATAAACACATAAGTGTAAAATATAGAAGTTACAAACATTTCAACCAAAACGCATTTTACAGGACTTGCTCAGTTCACCTCTAGACAATGTTTATCAGCTTCCTGACCCGGATGATGCTCTGGAATTCTGGATGAAAACATTTATTGATGTTTTTGATAGACATGTGCCAATCAAGGAAGTTCGAGTAAAACACCACGTCAAGCCACCTTGGATCACCCAGGAAATACTTGAAATTATGAGAGACAGAGATAAAACACATAAAAAGCGGGATCTCAGCGCATACCGTACTCTTAGAAACAAAGTTCAATATACCATACGACGGGAAAAGAAAAATTACTTTAAGAACTTAGTAATGGATAAAACAAATAGTAAGGATATATGGAAGGCAATTAACACCTTGACAAACAAGTATAACTTCCAAAATTCTTTACCATCAAATCATATTACATGCGACCAATTCAGTAATTTTTTTTAAAACTGACATAGACCAGTTGAAGGCTTCAATACCTAATTCTCCTTGCAACTTATCGTTACTGTCATCGTTTTGCGAGAATAGATGCTCCGGCGATATTCTTTCCGACATACCGCTAATGACAATCACTGAAGTATTCACTTACCTCAGTAACCTAAAAAAACACAACCTCATCTGGGTTAGATGGAATCAGCAACCGGATTCTCCGTTGTGCTGCGCCAGTGATCTGTATATCACTAACCTATGTATATAATCAGTGTCTCACCAAAGGCCACTTTCCATCAGCTCTCGAAATCGCTAAAGTGTACCCTCTTCTTAAATCTGGTTCATTGGACAATGCTCTCCCGAACAATTACAGACCCATTTCCTTACTATCATCACTATCTAAGCCACTAGAAAAACACATCCATAAAGTAACATTACAGTATTTAGTTCGCAACAAGCTTATTGTTGACAGCCAATCAGGATTTCGACCAAAATATTCTTGCCATACGGCCCTAACAAACATGATAGAAAATTGGCACCAGAATATAAACAACAACAGCCTATGTGGAACTGTGTTTATTGATTTCAAGAAAGCATTTGATATGATAGACCATGTTATTTTAATTAAAAAACTTGAGACAATGAAAATTGGCCCTAATGTAGTCACTCTAATATCATCTTTTCTATCAAACAGAAAGCAAGTAGTATCACATAATAAATGTCTGTCTCAAACCACTACCTTCAATATTGGAGTACCGCAAGGCTCTATTCTTGGCCCTCTATTATTTGCCATATATATTAACGATCTACCTTTGCATCTTTCGTCGTCCTGCGATCTATTTGCAGATGACTGTACAGTGTACACAAATGCTGAAAACTGTATTTTATTGGAGTCGTCTTTACAACAAGAATTAAATAATGTAGTTAGGTGGAGTTATTCAAACCGTATGCAAATTAACATCACTAAAACAAAATCAATGTTACTAACAACCAGAGAAAGACTTAAAACTCTAAGCTCACACACATCACTTCAACTTCACATCGATAACATGCCAGTAGAAAGTGTAATTGAGCACAAAATATTAGGCATAATCATTGATCAATGTAGTTAGGTGGAGTTATTCAAACCGTATGCAAATTAACATCACTAAAACAAAATCAATGTTACTAACAACCAGAGAAAGACTTAAAACTCTAAGCTCACACACATCACTTCAACTTCACATCGATAACATGCCAGTAGAAAGTGTAATTGAGCACAAAATATTAGGCATAATCATTGATAGAAACCTAACCTTTAATTCCCACGTTCAAGCGCTTATTAAACAAACAGCGAAAAAAAGTCTACCAACTCGCCAAAATTAAAAACTTCCTTGATGAGGACACAAGGAAACTATTCTATACTTCTCATATACAGACACACTTTGACTACTGCTCTACAATCTGGACGGTTGTTCTAATTCAAACACCAAGCGACTTTACTCACTCCAGAAACGGGCCATGAGTCTAATTTATAACAAACATTTATCTGACAATCCTAGCCTGTATAAACGCCTTCAGTTACTACCACTCCGCAAACGCCTGCTTTTCAATAAAGCTAAACTAATTCACAAAATCCTGCATCGGAATGCCCCAAATTACCTTTGGCCATTGTTTAAATATAATGCTAGACACAGTAAACGTTTAAATATATTACACGTTCCGAAGCCTAGGATTGACTTATACAAAACAAGCTTAACGTACTCTGCAGCTCAGCTGTGGAACAATCTTCTACAAGAAATCAAAGACATCACCAATCCCTATTCATATAATCGCAAATTATTCGAACACTATCTCAATATGGATTACCTTCCCCCTTAATAATAGAGATAATAATAATAATAACAAAACCCTAATATAAAAGCCAGTCCCCTTTTGATAGGCCAGTATATTCCACATGGCTAATAACAAGTGTCAGACCATTATCTAATTTTACTGTGTCGTGTAGTTTTGATGTTCGCATTTTGCCCATGCCTTTATAATGCACATCTTTTATATTGTTGCTGTTCTCTGTTAGCCTTGAATGATGTGTGAATGAAATAATGTATGAAAGAGAGTGATAGAAGGGCAGAATGTTAGACGGGCCTGCGTGCCAAATTCTTAACCCTTTGAAAATAAAGTTTGTTCGTTTGTTCGTTCGTTCGTTCGTTATCTTTCCCAAACATTCACATCTTCCTACATTCCCAACCTATGTCAAATTCCTCAATTTCTTTGACTGCCGTAGTTGTTTAATCACCTGTTTTGAAGGTATTTTTCCATTTCTTTCCTTCACGTCAGTGACAATACTGGTAGGGGATCCTATGTGTTATCTCTATAAGGAGTTTCACTGTCAACTGTCGCGGGCATGAGATCATCGCCATCTTCTGTGGTTTGTGTTCAATCCATCTGTGTATGCTTAGTTCCTTGTATACTGCAAACCGAACTCAAACGCATAAGTACTTGGCGTGCTGAAGCGGGGGCAATGGTCAACCCAACAAAGGCAGCAGTGACATGGTTCTCTTTGAATAATCATATTGTCAACACTCCAACACCAACTGTTTATCTGTTTTCAGATACTGTGGGAAGAATGCAGGCAATGAATTACCTGGGGATACGTTTTGATCGTAGCCTTGCTTATAATGAGCACACAGACCAGGTGATAACAAAGGCCAAGCGGGGTTTGGCTGCGATGCGGGTGATGCGGAAGCAAACTGTGAGCAGCGCATCTATGCCATCTATACGAGGGGTTGGTCATGTCTGTTTTTGAACATGCGATGGCGATCCTGACTCTCAGCCGTAATCAGATAGAAAGGATGGAAAGGATACAAAACGAAGCTATGCGCATTATTCTTGGATGTACAAGGGATACAGCATGCAGGGCTATGCGCTACTTTCTTGATTTTCTAACCATTGAAGACAGAATACAAATTTGCAGAGCACGTGCCTACCTCAGAGTCAACGCAAACACACAACATCCACTGCATGGTGAAATTAGGAAGGTGAAGGGCAGCAAGTTAACAAGAGGAAGGTCTTGGATGGGTCAAGCGGAAGGCATTCTCCAACAGGTGTGTTCACTGACGGACTTAGAACCTGGCGAGGAGTGAGTACAAGTGCCAACAGATTTCTGTTCATCCTTTTCTGTTTGCATCCAACTAGACAGAAAATGCAGACAAGAAAATCCGGCTGCTGTGGAGGAGGAAGTACAAGCGTTGATTTTCGAGAATTCTGTAGACAATGATGCTGTCATTTACACAGATGGGTCGGTCGTCCAACATATGAGAAGCTCATGGGCCTTTACGGCGCGGACCGGGGGGGGGGGGAGAATTGTGAAGGAGGACTCTAGTGCTTTTGTTGAGACCACAAGTAGCCTGACTATGGAAGTCATGGAGTGGAGAGCGGACGCGCCATGGACCAGGCTGACATTCTGAATGCACTACGAGAAGTAAGACTTTTGCGAGAACCAAGTGATGACTGTGAATCTACAACCATGGCCAGACTGCGAGAACAGCAAATTAAAAGAGGTGTGGCCAAGCAAGAACACTACGCAGGAAGCCACAGAAGATTGATAAACCAGCACCGAACTGGTGTCGTTAGCCGCTACACGCTGCGGGATTTGCTGAGGAGGGGATCCGTGCACTTATGGACTGAATGGTTCGATGTGCAATGAGGATGATCTGTCGACTAACTAACTAACTAACTAACTAACTAAGTAACTAACTCGTATACTTAGAATCACATATATATGAGGGGGTTCAAATGAAAACCTTAAAAGTGTTATAGAAATTACAGTAACCATGCCATTGTCTTGTAACCTGTCAATATTTTGTTGAGGATGTTAAGAGTGCCTAGCATGTGACATCACTGTGTATACGAACACAGTGACGTCATAAGGACAGTTTA
>OY992876.1:121933828-122006328 GCA_963921405.1 Cepaea hortensis | reverse complement strand
GTTCTGCGTTCTTGTCTGATTTTATCATGTTGCTATGTCATCCATGTCTCTCTCTCTCTCTCTCTCTCTCTCTCTCTCTCTCTGTCTCTCTGTCTCTCTCTCTCTCTCTCTCTCTCTCTCTCTCTCTCTCTCTCGCTCATGCCCCACCAGTTTTGCAAGCTGTCACCAATGTTTCCAATTTATTAATTAACACATATACAGTGTTTGGCGCTCACAGAAGTAGAAGACAGAAGCATGGATTATCTGTAGCATAACATAACAATTGGAAGCTATAGTTACCGACCGGTTATAATATCCATGATTATAGGAGGCACTAGTTATCTGTAACATAACATAACAATTGGAAGCTATAGTTACCGACCGGTTATAATATCCATGATTATAGGAGGCACTAGTTATCTGTAGCATAACATAACAATTGGAAGCTATAGTTACCGACCGGTTATAATATCCATGATTAGAGGAGGCGCTAGTTATCTGTAGCATAACATAACAATTGGAAGCTATAGTTACCGACCGGTTATAATATCCATGATTAGAGGAGGCACTAGTTATCTGTAGCATAACATAACAATTGGAAGCTATAGTTACCGACCGGTTATAATATCCATGATTATAGGAGGCACTAGTTATCTGTAGCATAACATAACAATTGGAAGCTATAGTTACCGACCGGTTATAATATCCATGATTAGAGGAGGCACTAGTTATCTGTAGCATAACATAACAATTGGAAGCTATAGTTACCGACCGGTTATAATATCCATGATTAGAGGAGGCACTAGTTATCTGTAGCATAACATAACAATTGGAAGCTATAGTTACCGACCGGTTATAATATCCATGATTAGAGGAGGCACTAGTTATCTGTAGCATAACATAACAATTGGAAGCTATAGTTACCGACCGGGTATAATATCCATGATTATAGGAGGCACTAGTTATCTGTAGCATAACATAACAATTGGAAGCTATAGTTACCGACCGGTTATAATATCCATGATTAGAGGAGGCACTAGTTATCTGTAGCATAACATAACAATTGGAAGCTATAGTTACCGACCGGGTATAATATCCATGATTATAGGAGACACTAGTTATCTGTAGCATAACATAACAATTGGAAGCTATAGTTACCGACCGGGTATAATATCCATGATTATAGGAGGCACTAGTTATCTGTAGCATAACATAACAATTGGAAGCTATAGTTACCGACCGGGTATAATATCCATGATTATAGGAGGCACTAGTTATCTGTAGCATAACATAACAATTGGAAGCTATAGTTACCGACCGGTTATAATATCCATGATTATAGGAGGCACTAGTTATCTGTAGCATAACATAACAATTGGAAGCTATAGTTACCGACCGGGTATAATATCCATGATTATAGGAGGCACTAGTTATCTGTAGCATAACATAACAATTGGAAGCTATAGTTACCGACCGGGTATAATATCCATGATTTAGCCAAAGTGTTCTAATATACTGGACATTAGATATACTACATGGCTACTTGGGAATGCCCCGGGAGATAAAGGTGGCGGGCGCCATATTAACCACATGACCTATAGAGTACAGCTAGGTTACCAATATGAGGCTAGCACCATATATACTGTACTCGCAATACATGTAAAAGGAATCTTTCTTTACTTTTGTATCTGCTTCTGATGTGGCCCCTCTGGAACTGACTATGCACCCCCCATGTTCAACCTCCTCTTCTCCATCTTCTTAAATGAGGAAACTTGGTGTCACTCCCTAGATGTGGCATAGTCCCGGTTAAGAACTGTGGTTTCCAAAGAGAAATTAAGGACAGCAGACGAGAGATAACAGAGATTGTCCAGTTTAGTGCAAGCGGTGAAAGATAACAGATTGTCCAGTTTAGTGCAAGAGGAGAAAGATAACAGAGATTATCCAGGTTAAAACAAGAGGCTACAGATAACAGATTATCCAGTTTAGAGAGGAGGCCAATAGATAAAAGATTGTCCAAGTTTAAAGCAAAGGGCGTCAGATAACAGAGTTTGTCCAGTTTATAGCAAGAGGCAAAAGATAACATAGATTGCCAGTTTAGAGCAAGAGACGAAAGATAACATAGATTGTCCAGTTTAGAGCAAGGGTCGAAAGATAACATAGATTGTCCAGTTTAGAGCAAAGAGGTAAAAGATAACAGAGATTGTCCAGTTTAGATAAAAAGGCGAAAGATAACAGAGATTGTTTAGTTTAGAACAATAGGCGAAAGATAACAGAGATTGTCCTGTTTAGTGCAAGGGCCAAAAGATAATGGAGATTGCCCAGTTACAAAGTTACAAAGGGTAAAATATAAAAGAGATTATCCAGTTTATAGCAAAGCGACGAAAGATAACAAAGATTGTCCAGTGTAGAGCAAGAGGTGAAAGATAATAGACATTGTCCAGTTAAGAACAAGAAGCGACAGATAACAGAGATTGTGACATTTAGAGCAAAGAGGTGAAAGATAACAGATATTGTCCAGCTTAGAGCAGGAGACGAAAGATAACAGAGATTGTACAGTTTAGGGCAGGAGGCAAAATATACTAGAGATGATTCTGTTTAGAGCATGAGTCGAAAGATGACACGTTGTTCAGTTTAAAGCAACAGGTGACAGATAACTGAGATTGCCCGGTGTTATTTTGCGTGCGCTGCTAAGGACAAAGAGCAGAGGAAGATGTTGATTGTTAATCTGTCCTCGAAAGTCACAGAGTATTAACTCTTTCGCTACCGTGATCCCATCTGTGGACAGGATGGATTTGCTGTAATGGCAGTCCGCCCTTTTCGTCCCACAAAATGATCAGTGGTTTATTTCATATATTTCTGCTCCGTTTCGGAATTTTAAGTTACAGTAAACTGAAAAGTCGTACAGCCGAAAGATTTCTACGCCATGTTTATGAGGTCAAACGTTTTCTAATGTTGGATTCTTGTGAATTTTCAGTTTTAAGGTAGTGTTAATTTGTTTTTTCACAATGGAAACGCCCACCAGTTTGCGTCCACGTAGTATGACTTGAGATCAAGCTAGATTATTGTTTATAACTGTTTTAAACAATAGTGATTCCCTTATCAGTGAATATTTAGAAAGAATTTTTAGTTGTGTCTAAAGTTTTAGCACGTGGTGATAAAGAAAAACCAGTGAATGTTCGTCAACAGCTGAGTGTTTGACAACGAAGCACGAATGGCTGAAGTTTACGTCTGTCATTTTTGCTATGGGACTTGATCCAAGACCATGTATCAAAGACTACTGGTGTACAAGTGCACATTTATATACTCCTTGGTATGGAATAGAGAGACTTGGTATGCCACTGCCACTACGTTTCCCAGTAATCAATTAGAAAATTATAATATATTTATCACACCATGTTTCATGTATGTCAACCTGAGGGTACCCACACAAAAAAAAACAAAAAAAAATTGATCCTCTTGTTGACATGATTCTGAAGAATATGCAGGAAGCATTTTACCCATTTGAAAATGTGTCCATTGATGAAATGATTATTTGGTGGAAGGGCTAAATAAAGCTAAAAAAAAAAACATGCATTGTTGTCTCTACCAAGTCTGTAGTTAGAACTGTTGAGAGCGGATTGCGAAAACCGCAAAGCAAGCCGAAGATGGTCTCCATGAAAATAACACGGCGATGAATGGCTGCGACAGAATGGACCAAATGGTTGGATATTATAATATCCATGATAGGAAAACCATTAAGTGGTGGAAGAAGATCTACTACTAGATCTTTGAAATTGCACAGATCAATGCTCACATCCTACATTCCATATGGCAAACAGAGAAAGGAGGATAAAAATTGTTATAGAAGGATTTCAAGTAAAGGAAAGTGCTCATCGCAAAGTAGCTCAGAGTATTCCTGAAAGTTTGACACTCTGCCTGCCGAAGAATTTCAGTCTGTTGCAGGAAATTATGCCGAAAGATTTACATGAGCCAAGCATTTAATTTAATGAATTATAATAGAAATAATATAATATAAATAATAGAATTTGTCGGTGTCAATAGAGACTGTGTTTTTTGCAGCACTCGAACTAAACGACACATATCATCTTTTGTTTGCTCCGGCTGCACTAATAGACCAGACTTGTGCGTCAAAGTTTGCTTTGCAGCCTATCACAAATAGACTGCCACATATAGTAAATAAAAACAAACAGACATGACAATTAAATGTAAATCTGCCAAGTGTTTTCCTAACTTTTGTCTGAAAAAAGAAAAATACATGATTCAGAATCTGCGGCAAAACTTCTTTTCGGATGATTGATTCGGAGCAATTGTATTTATAGTTTAGAAAAGTGTTGTTTGTGCAGTAAATTCAACAGGATTAGCAGTGATCAGGATATTGGATAACAACGCCCCCTTGGTAAGTACAATGTTTACATTATTTTTACCTACTTTTGTCCAATTATTTTACAAATTATATTATTATTTTTATTTTATTTACAACCTAAAGCAGAAATTCTCCTACCAACATATTCCTTGTGCAATCCCCTTTATTTTGATATATAATACAACATTTCTTCTACAATTTTAACCATTTTCATAACTTTACTGTGAGAGGATTTCAGCCATTATTTTTTGTCATTTTTTGTTAAAAAGACATGGTTCAGAATATGAACCAAAACTTCTTTTTGGGTTACTTTAATGAGCAATACTGTTTATATTCTTGAAGACAATTGGTGTTTGTTTGATTATTCAGTAAATTAAACATGATTAGCAGTATAGGAGTGTAGAAAACACCTTATAAGTGCAGTTTTTAAAATAATTTTTACCTCTTTAATTTCAGTTGTTATTATTAAACCTCTCATTATTGTCATAATATTTGTAACCTATCAATTAATTATTAACACTGTCATGTTCCTTGTGCAATCCTCTTTAATTTGATATGTAATACAATAGATCTGCTACCATCTTAACCATTTTAAAAGCATTATTGTAACACACCCCTAGTTCCAATTTTCTGCCATAAATTTCTGTTTGGTCACAGCCCAGTTTAAGAACATACAGGGGTAAAACATGGACTGTATGTAATACATCAGCTGAGAGGCACATATGCGCCTTTGAATATAAGTGCTACATAAATGTATTAACTTATTCGTGTCAAAGGATAATATATTGTCAAATATGACCGTCCATTTGAACAGAAGGATAAAATATCGTCACACTAGAATCATCGGTGTTAGTTGTTTTGTTTAGCTGTATCTTCCGCAATTTCAATGCTCAGTGAAAGCACATTTATATTATAATACTTGTGTATTTGAATTGACATTTACATTAATAAAACTGAATAAATTAAACATTAACTGGGAGAAAACAAGAACAAACAGATCTGTCCATCAGAAACTCAATATTGAAGACTGTTGGTTATTGAGACAAATAAAATGGGGACATCGTAATATTTTGACATATTAAAACATGAATCCTGGAAAAAGTTAACTACGGATTGAGGTTGTGGGGTGGGAGTGGGAGAGCAGAGGAAAGGAAAACCACACCATAGATGAAATCAAGATTATCATTATCAGCAGTGTGTGCCCTGTTAACTGGTGTAGGCGTTCTTGTCTCTTCCCAGATCTCGCTACTTGATATTCCAGATCAACTGAGTTGATGATATTCCTCCATGCCACCATTTGTCCATCCAGCACTATTTCCGTTGTCTGTCTCTACGTATCTTTCAGCTGATCTTTCCAGCTGTCACGATGTTTTCCACTGGATTCAAACTGTGATAAATAATTTACAAATAAATGCAACAGAGGCAGCAGATCTGACTTATCTCATCTCATCTCATCTCATCATGTTCCTTTTGTACCTTGCGGTGTCTACAAGGTGTGGACAGCGCCTGTACCTACAGCCAGCAGGGTTAGGATCGGCTAGCCTCTCTCAGGAGGGGTGACAAGTGAAAATTAGTAGCCCGCCGATGACCCCCACACTACACGTTGTGTAGACCGGGAAACCATGACCGCGAGGCTCGCCAGGGGGAACGGACTCCCATTGATCAGAATTTTGTCCTAAACCTCGACTGGCCTAGCAACCGGCAAGGTATTTTCATACTGCTGGTAGACAAACTAAGAAGTATCTGGCTTATCACAGAAACAAATATATCCTATTGGTCCGTGGTCACATTCTGTAGGCCTGGTTGCACGGAGGAATGGATGGCTAGTCTTTTTCTCTGTTGGCGGACGTCGAACGCAGGCTTCGAGCCTTTGTATGACTGCACTGATGACATCAATGTAGCCTCTTATTAACTACCCTAACGTACTCGCCACATCTGGGTTACGATAGAGATACAGGTCGAGAGGACCTATGGGGACTTGTTCTACACAGAGCAAATTACTTGGTCATGACTATATATTTTATGTGAAGAAGAAGAAGAAGAAGAAGAAGAAGAAGAAGAAGAAGAAGAAGAAGAAGAAGAAGAAGAAGAAGAAGAAGAAGAAGAAGAAGAAGAAGAAGAAGAAGAAGAGGAAGAAGAAGAAGACAGTATTAATGATAATATAATAGATACGATTTTATTAACTTCGAAGGTGAAGGTACCACGGCAGACACTAACGTTCTAGTGTAAAGGATTAGCCCTGCACATATTCTCCGCCACGACATGTCGAGATGGAGTAGCTAGTTTCTTTCATCGAAACCTTTACTTTCCAGACAGTTTCCAGGAAATTCCAAGAACTGTCTGATACCAATCTTTATAAGAGCGCGTCGAAAACTATAAACATTGGTTATATCAAAGAAAAACACCAAAATGTGTAGGCCAGCATGGCCGAGTGGATAGGAACGCGTGTTGTTAAACATCCTGTGTGCTGATGCCGAGGTAAGGGTTTCAACCCCTACACCGGACAGTTGGACTAAAATGTTGGCCTATTGTCCTTGACTTGGGAACCTAAATTAAAAGTACCTCTGAAGACGGAGTGGGTTCGCCTGATTGCGAGGAACTGTTAATAGGGAAAGCTAGTCCACACGCAAAATTCTGTCCAGTACTACTAGAAGTAGTATGTATAGACTAGACTTAAGTTCAAAGCGAGCGAGCGCAATCAAAATATGAGATACCAGTAATAGGCCAGGAAATGGTCAACCAAGTTAGTCAGTTCAGACGCCTTGGGACAATCATAACATCATATGAAATTTGTGTGACAAACAGTATCTGTGGAATAGAGTTAGTTGCATATCCTTTACAGGATGTTGCAGTAAACTCCATCGTTTTTGTTCTTTTTTCTGTTTGTGATTTATTACCAAATTTACGTCCAGTGGTTTGCCATTATTTTATGAACGACCGGCACTTATAACTTTGTTTGGAAACCAACGCAAGGCGGTCTGCTTCCAGATCGCCCGCAGCAGTATTTCGAACGTGGTATACGGGGTTAGGAATTATTTTCGTTACCCCTTCACCGCAGAGCCGGCATAGCCAACAAAGTGGGAAAAGCTGCATTTCAGAAAATAAAAAAGTATCATACGCAATAAATCATTGTCATTGAATGTCAGAGTTTGAGTACTGATATGTTATAAGAACCTGTTCTGCTCTAAGGTAGTGAATCATGGAATGTGAGTGAACAAATTAGGCAGTAATTGGCGACAACGGAGTTGTTGTTCCTGAGACGAATGTTGCCAATACCTGGGAGAATCTTCCATGGTCACATAATGAGGGGATTCATTCATTCATTCATTTAGTAGCTTATCCATTGCAGAACCTTGCTCCCATAACAACCTTCCCGAAAACTTCTCGATCATAAGCTAGATGTCCCGCGTCCGTTACACTCATCTAGAGATCATCATCCGCCACATCCTTCCCCCATCAATGAGAGGATATACATTGACATTATCGTGACGCCTGGATAGATCTATGGTTGAAGAGACAAGGGCAGACCGAGAGAAATGATGCTGGATGGTCTGGGACAGTAGTGTGGATTAATATTATCTATATAATTGATCGAGATCGAGATCTGTGGCGGTGTATGGTCGCTTACGCCAGCTGGCAAGCACGTGATGATAATAATGCTGGGCCGACCACAGAACCGTACTGGTGGTGAAAAATAAATCTAGGGAATTCAACCCAGACCAGTCTTGACAGGCAAGCACACTATGGCGTCGCAACTGTTTAGGAACTACAATACTTACAAAGTCACATAACACGCCATCCTACTGACCTAGTTTGTGACCTTATTATATTTTCTTTAAACTCTCGCTCGCTTTGAACTCAAGCGTAATCCACACACACTACTTCTAGTAGTGCAGGACTGAATTTTGCGTGTGGATTAGCTTTTCCTATTAACAGAGTCCCCCGCCATCAGGCCGACTTCAGAGGTACTTGTAATTAACGTCACCAAGTCAAGGACGAGAAGTCAACATTTTAGTCCAACTGTCCTGTATAGGAGCTGAACCCCTTACCTCGGCATCAGCACACCGGATGTTTGAGAACACGCGTTCTAATCCATTCCGCCATGCTGACCTACAGACCTCAACATGAAAAGAGTAAATGTTCTATACAAGTTGAACAAGTGATGTCTATCTTAGGAAATAAAGGCGGCCGGTGTGATACTAACCATATCGGCCACCGACTGCAGATTATTCTAAAAAACTGGGTTCTATAGGGGGTCTTTTAAACTGAGTTGTCGCATTGCCCTACCTCTTGTACACATTCATTCATTCATTCATTCATTCATTCATTCATTCATTCAGTAGCATGTCCTTTGCAGAACCTCTCTCCCATAACAACCTTCCGGAAAACCTCTCGATCATAAGCAAGATGCCCCGCGTCCGATACACCCATCTGGACATCATCCGCCACATCCTGCACCCATCTTCTCTTTGGACTTCCTCTTCCTCTCTTCCCAGGCATATACCCTTCCATTATTCTTCTTTCCAAACTTTCGTGACGTTTCAAGTGACCACAAATATCTCGATTTTCTTTGTTTTATTGTCTTTAATAGCCAACCGTCTTCAGTATTCAGCTCTTGAAGTATGCATGCATTTATTCTGTTCTTTATTGAAGACATTCTTAGAACTCGTCTATAATATTTGTATTCAAGGGAATTTATGCGCTGTTCAGCTTGTTTAGTGAGTGTCCAGGTCTTACAGGCGTATGTTGCAATGGGAAAGATGCATGCTCTTAATAATCTAATTTTTGTAGTTCTGTCTGTTCCTCTCCACAATGTATTCAGTTGTTTTAGTCTTTGAAGAGCTATAGATATTCGTCTGTTAACTTCTTTCATTGTGTCACAAGGGGTAAAATTGAGTTGGTGAGCTGTGAGTAAATCAAGTCAGTCAAGACTCCCTGTTAATGCCTGGAGGAGTATTGGGTGTATGATGCTAGCCCCTAATGTTAGACCGATCTGTCAATGGGAAATGCCGTCAACGATGACACCGGTCGACATTCTTGCTAATGCCCTAGTACTTATTCTACATTGGGTGAGTGAAAATATGCTCAGGCCTGGATATTGGTTTCGAACACAATCTTCAAAGTTGACAGGCAAGTTAGCTAGCCAGCCTGCCACCGCGACTCAACAAGCGTGCGTAAGCTACGAGTTAACTCTCATCCTGCCAGGAAGGCGCACGACGACGAGCCGGACCCGCTAAACTTAACTGCGGTATCGGAGATGCTGCGGCGGCTGACGGACCAGCAGCTAGAGGTGCTTTTCAATGCCACGGACACCAGGTCGGAGACGGAACTGATTCACATCCTCAACTTAACAATTATGCGACCTCGGCAGGTTGAGCTTTCGTTGATGGAGGTAAGTTGTTGCCTTGTGTCATAGATGTTGGTGAGTGTGAGTAAGGAACTCTTTTGTCACGTCTTCAAGCGTATTCGGTATATTGTTCTAGACTCAATTGTTATAGATATTGGAATTTGAAGGGTCATGTGGTTAATATCGTGGCTGTCGCCTTTACTTCCTGAGACGTTTCCTTGTGTCTATACTAGGCTCTGTCGACTTAGGAGCTTAGTTCAGTTTTAATAATCCGCCACGATACGAATTCGAACTCGTGGCTCCAGGGATGGCAAGCGAGCGTCCGGACATTGCGCTGCCGCAGCACACGTCGTGTGTGTTATTCTTTTATAAATTGACAAAAAGACAAACAAAAGACAGGCTGACTGGCAGGTATACAGACGGGTAGACAAAATCAGACATTGCGACAGACAGACGGGTAGATACAAATAGACATTTCGACTGACGAGTAGACAAAACAGACATTCAGACACATGGGTAGACAAAACATACATTTAGATAGACAGGTTGACAAACAGACATTCAGACAGATGGTATACAAACAGACGTTGCGAAATTTAGAGGGGTAGACAAAAACAGACTTTCAGACATACAGACGGGTAGACAAAAACAAATATTCAGACACACGGGAAGACAAAAATAGACATTCCGACTGACGGGTAGACTAAACAGACATTCAGACACATGGCTAGACAAAACAGACATTCAGACAGACAGGTAGGCAGATCAGACGTTCAGACAGACAGGTAGACAAACAGACATTGCGACAGATAGAGGGTGTTCAAGGTGACATATAAGCAGCTAGACTGTTGATGATCCCACACTGAGTTGTTTACTTTTGGTAGGATACCGATAGATAATTGACATCAGCGGGCCAGTGGAATAAGGCCTCGGAACTTCAGAAAGTAAAGACAAATTACTGAACGTACAATTGCCTAGTAAACCACAAATAGAGAATAAATAATTGAGTTGATTGCAAAGCCCTGTAAATACTTGTATAACTGTATTTCCTTTTATGAGTGTGAATCCAATTCCAGAACTCGGGTATGCTTATAACAGTGCCTTACTCTTACATGGTGCACAATGATGATGATCATCTGTTCGTGAATGTCGTAGACTGAAGAAAACAAATAGTTGTATTAGTATGCTGTCATAGATGTTAGGGTGCTGTCATAGATGTTAGGGTGCTGTCATAGATGTTAGTGTGCTGTCATAGATGATAGTGTGCTGTTATAGAATGTTAGTGTGCTGTCATAGATGTTAGTGCTTTGTCATAGATGTTTGTGTGTTGTCATATGAATTATTGAACTGTCATATATGTTAGTGTGCTGTCATAGATGATAGTGTGCTGTTATAGAATGTTAGTGTGCTGTTATAGAATGTTAGTGTGCTGTCATAGATGTTAGTGCTTTGTCATATGAATTATTGAACTGTTATATATGTTAGTTCGCTGTCATAGATGATAGTGTGCTGTTATAGAATGTTAGTGTGCTGTCATAGATGTTAGTGTGCTGTCATAGATGTTAGTGTTTTGTCATAAATGTTTGTGGGTTGTCATATGAACTATTGAACTCTCATATATGTTAGTGTGCTGCCAAAGATGATAGTGTGCTGTTATAGAATGTTAGTGTGCTGTCATAGATGTTAGTGTGCTGCCAAAGATGAAAGTGTGCTGTTATAGAATGTTAGTGTGCTGTCATAGATGTTTGTGTGTTGTCATATGAATTATTGAACTGTCATATATGTTAGTGTGCTGTCATGGATGTTAGTGTGCTGTCATATGATTTATTGGGCTGTCGTCTATGCTAGTGTGCTGTCATAGATGTTAGTATGCTGTCATATAAATTATTGGGCTGTCACAGATATTAGTGCACTGACTAGTGTGTTGACGTAGATATTAGTGTGCTGTTATAGGTATTATTATTAGCATGCTGTCATCGATATTATTATTAGCGTGCTGTCATAGATATTAGTGTGCTGTCACATATTTTAGTGTGCTGTTATAGATATTAGTGTGCTGTCATAGATATTAGTGTGATGTCAAAGATATTAGTGTGCTTTCGCAGATATTAGTGTGCTGTCACATATAATAGTGTGCTGTCATATATATCAGTGTGCTGTCAAAGATATTAGTGTGCTATCACAAATATTAGTGTGCTGTTATAGATATTAGTGTGCTGTCATATATATTAGTGTGCTTTCGCAGATATTAGTGTGCTGTCACATATAATAGTGTGCTGTCATATATATCAGTGTGCTGTCAAAGATATTAGTGTGCTATCACAAATATTAGTGTGATGTCAAAGATATTAGTGTGCTGTCAAAGAAATTAGTGTGCTATCACAGATATTAGTGTGCTGTCATAGATATTAGTGTGCTGTCAAAGAAATTAGTGTGCTATCACAGATATTAGTGTGCTGTCATAGATATTAGTGTGCTGTCAAAGAAATTAGTGTGCTATCACAGATATTAGTGTGCTGTCAAAGAAATTAGTGTGCTATCACAGATATTAGTGTGCTGTCATAGATATTAGTGTGCTGTCAAAGGAATTAGTGTGCTATCACAGATATTAGTGTGCTGTCATAGATATTATTGTGCTGTCAAAGAAATTAGTGTGCTATCACAGATATTAGTGTGCTGTCAAAGATATTAGTGTGTTGTCACAAATATTAGAGTGCTGTCATAGATATTAGTGTGCTGTCAAAGAAATTAGTGTGCTATCACAAATATAAGGGTGCTATCACAAATATAAGGGTGCTGTCGTAGAAATTAGTGTGCTATCACAAATATTAGTGTGGTATCACAAATATTAGTGTGCTATCACAGATATTAGTGTGCTGTCATAGATATCAGTGTGCTGTCATAGATATTAGTGTGCTATCACAATATTAGTTTGCTATCACAGATATTAGTGTGCTGTCATAGATATCAGTGTGCTGTCAAAGAAATTAGTGTGCTATCCAGATATTAGTGTGCTGTCATATATATCAGTGTGCTGTCAAAGATATTAGTGTGCTATAACAGATATTAGTGTGCTGTCAAAGATATTAGTGTGCCATCACAGATATTAGTGTGCTGTCATAGATATTAGTGTGCTATCATAGATATCAGTGTGCTGTCAAAGAAATTAGTGTGCTATCCAGATATTAGTGTGCTGTCATATATATCAGTGTGCTGTCAAAGATATTAGTGTGGTATCACAAATATTAGTGTGCTATCACAGATATTAGTGTGCTATCACAGATATTAGTGTGGTATCACAAATATTAGTGTGGTATCACAGACATTAGTGTGCTGTCATAGATATCAGTGTGCTGTCATAGATATTAGTGTGCTATCACACATATTAGTGTGCTATCACAGATATTAGTGTGCTGTCATAGATATCAGTGTGCTGTCAAAGAAATTAGTGTGCTATCCAGATATTAGTGTGCTGTCATATATATCAGTGTGCTGTCAAAGATATTAGTGTGCTATCATAGATATCAGTGTGCTGTCAAAGAAATTAGTGTGCTATCCAGATATTAGTGTGCTGTCATATATATCAGTGTACTGTCAAAGATATTAGTGTGCTATCACAGATATTAGTGTGCTGTCATAGATATTAGTGTGCTGTCAAAGATATCTGTGTGCTGTCATAGATATTAGTGTGCTGTCAAAGAAATTAGTGTGCTATCACAGATATTAGTGTGCTGTCATAGATATTAGTGTGCTGTCAAAGAAATTAGTGTGCTATCCAGATATTAGTGTGCTGTCATATATATCAGTGTGCTGTCAAAGATATTAGTGTGCTATCATAGATATCAGTGTGCTGTCAAAGAAATTAGTGTGCTATCCAGATATTAGTGTGCTGTCATATTTATCAGTGTACTGTCAAAGATATTAGTGTGCTATAACAGATATTAGTGTGCTGTCAAAGAAATTAGTGTGCTATCACAAATATAAGGGTGCTATCACAAATATAAGGGTGCTGTCGTAGAAATTAGTGTGCTATCACAAATATTAGTGTGGTATCACAAATATTAGTGTGCTATCACAGATATTAGTGTGCTTTCACAGAGATTAGTGTGGTATCACAAATATTAGTGTGGTATCACAGACATTAGTGTGCTGCCATAGATATCAGTGTGCTGTCATAGATATTAGTGTGCTATCACACATATTAGTCTGCTATCACAGATATTAGTGTGCTGTCATAGATATCAGTGTGCTGTCATAGATATTAGTGTGCTATCACACATATTAGTCTGCTATCACAGATATTAGTGTGCTGTCATAGATATCAGTGTGCTGTCAAAGAAATTAGTGTGCTATCCAGATATTAGTGTACTGTCATATATATCAGTGTGCTGTCACAGATATTAGTGTGCTATAACAGATATTAGTGTGCTGTCAAAGATATTAGTGTGCCATCACAGATATTAGTGTGCTGTCATAGATATTAGTGTGCTGTCATATATATCAGTGTGCTGTCAAAGATATTAGTGTGGTATCACAAATATTAGTGTGCTATCACAGATATTAGTGTGCTATCACAGATATTAGTGTGGTATCACAAATATTAGTGTGGTATCACAGACATTAGTGTGCTGTCATAGATATCAGTGTGCTGTCATAGATATTAGTGTGCTATCACACATATTAGTGTGCTATCACAGATATTAGTGTGCTGTCATAGATATCAGTGTGCTGTCAAAGAAATTAGTGTGCTATCCAGATATTAGTGTGCTATCACACATATTAGTGTGCTATCACAGATATTAGTGTGCTGTCATAGATATCAGTGTGCTGTCAAAGAAATTAGTGTGCTATCCAGATATTAGTGTACTGTCATATATATCAGTGTGCTGTCAAAGATATTAGTGTGCTATCATAGATATCAGTGTGCTGTCAAAGAAATTAGTGTGCTATCCAGATATTAGTGTGCTGTCATATATATCAGTGTACTGTCAAAGATATTAGTGTGCTATCACAGATATTAGTGTGCTGTCATAGATATTAGTGTGCTGTCAAAGATATCAGTGTGCTGTCATAGATATTAGTGTGCTGTCAAAGAAATTAGTGTGCTATCACAGATATTAGTGTGCTGTCATAGATATTAGTGTGCTGTCAAAGAAATTAGTGTGCTATCACAGATATTAGTGTGCTGTCAAAGAAATTAGTGTGCTATCACAGATATTAGTGTGCTGTCATAAATATTAGTGTGCTGTCACAAATATTAGTGTGCTGTCATAGACATTAGTGTGCTGTCAAAGAAATTAGTGTGCTATCACAGATATTAGTGTGCTATCACAGATATTAGTGTGCTGTCATAGATATCAGTGTGCTGTCAAAGATATTAGTGTGCTATCACAAATATAAGGGTGCTATCACAAATATAAGGGTGCTGTCGTAGAAATTAGTGTGCTATCACAAATATTAGTGTCGTATCACAAATATTAGTGTTCTATAACAGATATTAGTGTGCTATCACAGATATTAGTGTGGTATCACAAATATTAGTGTGGTATCACAGATATTAGTATGCTGTCATAGATATCAGTGTGCTGTCAAAGAAATTAGTGTGCTATCCAGATATTAGTGTGCTGTCATATATATCAGTGTGCTGTCAAAGATATTAGTGTGCTATCACAGATATTAGTGTGCTGTCAAAGATATTAGTGTGCCATCACAGATATTAGTGTGCTGTCATAGATATTAGTGTGCTATCATAGATATCAGTGTGCTGTCAAAGAAATTAGTGTGCTATCCAGATATTAGTGTGCTGTCATATATATCAGTGTGCTGTCAAAGATATTAGTGTGCAATCACAAATATTAGTGTGCTGTCATAGATATTAGTGTGCTGTCAAAGATATTAGTGTGCTGTCAAAGATATTACTGTGATATCACGTATATTAGTGTTTTGTCAAAGATATTAGCGTGCCGTCACAGATATTAGTGTGCTATCACAGATATTGCCGGCTTCGTGGCTTAGAGGTTATGACTTTTCTCCGTAATCTCTTATACTCTCGTCGGTCAAGTGATGACGGTGAGAATCAGCAGTGGTTCGAATCGCATCGGTAACTTACGGGGTATGTGAGCCGGCCGCTCAGAAAGCAATGGCAAACTACTGAGAGTAATCTTGCCAAGAAATCAACAATCAGCTCAAAGATGCTGATGTTGACAGCAATGTCCTGTAAAGGATATGCGGAAGAAAAAAAAATCACAGATATTAGTGTGCTACTATCACAGATATTAGTGTAAAGTCGCACATTTTAGTGTGCTGTCACAGATATCAGTGCAATGTTGCACACTTTAGTGTGTTGTCACAGATAGTAGTGTACTGGTGTAGATATTAGTGTACAGATGTGGATATTAGTGTAAAGATGTAGATATTAGTGTACATATGTGGATATTAGTGGACATATGTAGATATTATTGTACTGAATTAGGTATTAATGTGATTGTGTAAATATCAGTGTACTAAAGTAGATATTACTGATGTAAATAATAGTATTTTTTTTATGTTGCACCAGAATTTTTCAGCTGCTGTTGATGTACTAGACAAGTTTTACGTTCAGTAGTTTGCCATTGCTTTCTGAACGACCGGCTCCCATACCAGCACGTTATAACACAACGCGACACGGTCTGCTGCACAAATCGAACGCCTGGGTTTCGAACGCCTGGTAAGCGGCTCACGAACCCCGTTCACAAGCCTTTGGCCACGGAGACCGGCAAATATTAGTATACCGATGTAGATATTAGTGCACGGGTTAGACATTAATGTACAGATATAGATATTAGTGTACTGATGTAGTTATTAATGTACTGAGGTAGACATTAGTGTCATTGTATAGATATTAGTGTTCTAATGTAGATATTAGTGTACTGATGTAAATACTAGTGTACTGATGTAGATTTTAGTGTACTGGTGTAGATATTAGTGTGATTGTGTAGATAATAGTGTAGTAAAGTAGATATTAGTGTACAGAGGTAGATATTTGTATAATTGTATAGATATTAGTGTACTGATGGAAATACTAGCGTACTGTTGTACATATTAGTGTACTGTTGTAGATATTAGTTTAAAGATGTAGATATTAGTGTACTGATGTAGATATTAGTTTATTGCGGTAGATATTAATGTACGGATGTAGATATTAGTATGTTGGTGTAGATATTAACGTACTAGTGTAGATATTAGCGTGATTGTGTAGATAATAGTGTAGTAATGTAGATATTAGTGTACAGTTGTAGATATTAGTGTTCTGGTGTAGATTTTAATGTAGTAATGCAGATATTAGTGTACTTATGTAGTTAATAGTGTACTGAGGTAGATATTAGTGTGCTGGTGTAGATATTAGTGTACTGAGGTAGATATTAGTGTGATTGTGTAAATATTAGTGTACTATTGTAGATATTAGTGTACTAATGTAAATACTATGAATGAATCACACACACACACACACACACACAAATGTGAAGTAGGTTGTGAGCTTTACTAAAACACGATTACAAGAAATAATTTGGACGTTGCGGACAAAGCCTTCGTCAGCACAGAACAAACAAACACAAACCGACACAAAACTACATGAAACACACTACATGACAATATTAAGGGTACTTATCTGAATCTGTATCCTAGCTTGGAATAACTGACGACTGTCACGCGTTCGACGGCTATCAGTGGATTGTAAGGAACGGATGTATGGTCAACGGCTCAAAGGTCAATACCGTCAGAAGCTAAGGTATTGGCTAAACAACTCGGCGGGAAGGGGTTGGGGTCGGAGAGGCGCCCATGTGGGCAAATGTTAAACATTGCGGAAGATTTCATTGTGTTGGTCCTCACAGAGGGGCATGAGTGGCAGTCGCTCAGAAAACGACTGCAAACCACCGAACGCAAACCTGCCAAAAAATCTCAAACAGCAAAAATTATGCTGGGGCTGACTGCGACGTCCTGCAAAGGACATGCAAATACATATTGGTGGACTATACAGTTGGGGGAGGGGGGGGAGGGTTATGGAAGTTAAATGAAACTGTGTTGGACAGTGAGGCCGTGAGGGGAGAGTGAACCCAGTTGGAAGATGAGACGGTTTTCCAATGTTTTACGATCCCGGGACGGAATGTGTACGGAGGTAGATATTAGTATACGCAGGTAGATATTAGTGTACAGATGTGGGTATTAGTGTACTAAGGTAGATATTAATGTAATAATGTAGATATTAGTGGACTGATGTGGATATTAGTGGACAGATGTGGATATTAGTGTACAGGTGTAGATATTAGTAAACAGGTGTAGATATTCGTGTATATATGTAGATTTTAGTGGATGTATGTAGATATTAGTGTACATATGTAAATATTAGTGTACAGATGTGGATATTAGTGGACAGATGTGGATATTAGTGTACTGGTGTAGATATTAGTATACAGGTGTAGATATTAGTGTATATATGTAGATATTTGTGGATAGATGTAGATATTAATGGACAGATATAGATACAAGTAGACAGATGTGTATATTAGTGGACAGACGTAGATATTAGTGTACAGGTGTAGATATTAGTGTACTGTGGTAGATATTAATGTGATTGTGTAGATATTAGTGTACTAATGTAGATATAAGTGGACGGATGTAGATATTAGTGGATAGATGTAGATATCAGTGTACAGGTGTAGATATTAGTGTACTAATGTAGATATTAGTGTGCAGTTGTAGATATTAGTGCGCAGATGTAGATATTAATGTGCTGTGGTAGATATTAGTGTATTGATGTAGATATTAGTGAACATATGTAGATATTAGTAAACATATGTAGATATCAGTGGGCATGTGTAGATATTAGTGGACAGATGTAGTTATTAGTTGACAGATGTAGATATTTGTAGACAGAAGTAGATATTAGTGTACTACTGTAGATCTTAGTGTACTGAAGTAAATATTAGTGTACAGATGTAGATATTAGTGTACAGATGTAGATATTAGTGTACAGATGTAGATATTAGTGTACAGATGTAGATATTAGTGCACAGATGTAGATATTAGTGTACTGAAGTAAATATTAGTGTACAAATGTGGATATTAGTGTGCAAATGTAGATATTAGTTGACAGATGTAGATATTAGTGTACTGATGTTGATATTCGTGTACTTATATAAATATTAGTGTACAGATGTAGATATTAGTGTACTTATATAAATATTAGTGTACAAATGTAGATATTAGTGTACTTATATAAATATTAGTGTACAAATGTAGATATTAGTGTACTTATATAAATATTAGTGTACAGATGTAGATATTATTGTACTTATATAAATATTAGTGTACAGATGTAGATATTAGTGTACTTATATAAATATTAGTGTACAAATGTAGATATTAGTGTACTTATATAAATATTAGTGTACAGATGTAGATATTAGTGTACTTATATAAATATTAGTGTACAAATGTAGATATTAGTGTACTTATATAAATATTGGTGTACAAATGTAGATATTAGTGTACTTATATAAATATTAGTTACAGATGTAGATATTAGTGTACTTATATAAATATTAGTGTACAAATGTAGATATTAGTGTACTTATATAAATATTAGTGTACAGATGTAGATATTAGTGTACTTATATAAATATTAGTGTACAAATGTAGATATTAGTGTACTTATATAAATATTAGTGTACAAATGTAGATATTAGTGTACTTATATAAATATTAGTGTACAGATGTAGATATTAGTGTACTTATATAAATATTAGTGTACTAATGTAGATATTAGTGTACTAATGTAGATATTAGTGTACTTATATAAATATTAGTGTACAAATGTAGATATTAGTGTACTTATATAAATATTAGTGTACTGATGTAGATATTAGTGTACTAATGTAGAGATTAGTGTACCTGTTTAGGTATTAGTGTGATGTGCCAGTCTCTCTGGCCTAGAGGTTAATACGACTTTCTTCGTAACCCACGTGGGGTAACGCAGCTCGCGAGAATCGGTAGCGGTTCTCGACGCGTTGGTAACTTACGGGATAAGTGAGCCGGCCGCTCAGAAAGCCATGGCAAACTACTGAGCGTTAGCTTGCCAAGAAATCAACAACTGCGGTACAATGCTGGTGCTGACGGCGATTTCCTGTAAAGAATATGCGAAAAAACAATGTTGTTATTAGTGTACTAATGTAGATAGTAGTGTTCTGATGTAGATATTAGTGTACTGGTGTAGATTTTATTGTACTGATGTAAATAGTGTATGTATGTAGATATCAGTGCACAGATGTAGATATTAGTGTACTAATGTAGAAATTAGTGTGGTTGTGTTGCTATTAGCGTACTAATGTAGATATGAGCCTACTGATGTAAATGTATTAGTGTACTGATGTAAATATCAGTGTGCTGGTGTCGATATTAATGTACTGATGTAGATTTTAGTGTACTGATGTAGATATGAGTGTACTTATATAAATATTAGTGTACAAATGTAGATATTAGTGTACTTATATAAATATTAGTGTACAAATGTAGATATTAGTGTACTTATATAAATATTAGTGTACAGATGTAGATATTAGTGTACTTATATAAATATTAGTGTACTAATGTAGATATTAGTGTACTAATGTAGATATTAGTGTACTTATATAAATATTAGTGTACAAATGTAGATATTAGTGTACTTATATAAATATTAGTGTACTGATGTAGATATTAGTGTACTAATGTAGAGATTAGTGTACCTGTTTAGGTATTAGTGTGATGTGCCAGTCTCTCTGGCCTAGAGGTTAATACGACTTTCTTCGTAATCCACGTGGGGTAACGCAGCTCGCGAGAATCGGTAGCGGTTCTCGAAGCGTTGGTAACTTACGGGATAAGTGAGCCGGCCGCTCAGAAAGCCATGGCAAACTACTGAGCGTTAGCTTGCCAAGAAATCAACAACTGCGGTACAATGCTGGTGCTGACGGCGATTTCCTGTAAAGAATATGCGAAAAAACAATGTTGTTATTAGTGTACTAATGTAGATAGTAGTGTTCTGATGTAGATATTAGTGTACTGGTGTAGATTTTATTGTACTGATGTAAATAGTGTATGTATGTAGATATCAGTGCACAGATGTAGATATTAGTGTACTAATGTAGAAATTAGTGTGGTTGTGTTGCTATTAGCGTACTAATGTAGATATGAGCCTACTGATGTAAATGTATTAGTGTACTGATGTAAATATCAGTGTGCTGGTGTCGATATTAATGTACTGATGTAGATTTTAGTGTACTGATGTAGATATGAGTGTACTTATTTAGATATTAGTTTTAAATAAGTTAGTTGCATATCCTTTCAGGACGTCGCAGTCAATCTCAGCATGTTTTTGACTATTCGTGATCTCCTGGCAAGTTTACGTTAAGTAGTTTGCCATTGCTTTTCGAACGACCGACACACATTCCATTTTATACAAAAACTCAACGCAAGGCGGTCTGGTGCCAAATTGCCAGAAGGTGTGTTAAGAAAGCAGTCTGTAGGATTACGAACGGCGTCTGTAATCACTTCGCCACTTCCCCGGCAGATATAAGTGTACTGATGTGTATAATAGTGTGCCTGTATGGATATTAGTGTACTCATGTAAATATTAGTGTACTGATGTAAATATGCATATGCACCGACACTCGATTCCTCTGATGATGTGAAGGATTTGTTCTACGAGGAGTTAGACTCTGTGATCAAGGCAGTTCCAAAATCCGACTACATTTATGTGCTCGGTGATTTCAATGCTCGTGTGGGCAAGGACTCGAGTTCATGGCCAGTGTGCCTTGGAAAATACAACATCGGTCGCATGAATGAAAATGGGCAAAGGCTGCTGGAGTATTGCACCAGTAATGACCTATGTATTACAAACTCTTTTTTTAAAACAAAAGAGATGCATAAGGTCACATGGAAACATCCAAGATCCGGCCATTGGCACCAGCTGGACTTCATCATCACACGGAGACAACATCTGAACCATATATCATTGACTCGTAGTTACCACAGTGCTGACTGTGATACGGATCATTCTTTGGTTGTTGCAAGGGTTAGACTGAGACCAAAGAGAATCTACACAGCTAAACACAAATCTAGCCCCAGGATTAATATTATTAACACTCATGATCCTGAAAAGTGCTTTCAGTTTCAACAGCAACTTGAAGACGCTTTCACTGATACACCAGAAAATTGTACAGTAAATGATAAATGTACTTAAGGAAACTCTTTGTAAAACTGCCGTAAAGGTTTACGGCACTGTGGATCATAAGAGGCAGGACTGGTTTGCGGCCAACAGCGAGACTCTGCAGCCCTTGATTGATAAGAAGAAGAAAGCTCTCTTAAGAAACAAGGAAAGACCAACGCGTAACACTCTGAGTGAGCTAAGGCAAGCTAGGAAGGATGTGCAAAAGGCTGCCAGGCAGTGTGCAAATGATTATTGGATCAAGTTATGTGAGTCCTTTCAAATCGCAAGTGATAAGGGAGACATAAGAAGCATGTATGAAGGAATAAAGAAAGCCTGTGGTCCAGTGATCAAAAGAAGTGCACCATTGAAAACCTTGACTGGAGAAGTCATCACTGATAAGAAACAGCAGATGGACAGATGGGTAGAGCACTATTTGGAGCTTTACTCAAGTGAGACCAAACTAGCGGATAATGCCCTCAACGCCATAGAGGCTCTACCAACTCTTGACCACCTGGACACACTTCCCACCATAACAGAAGTTAAGTGTGCTATAAATGAACTTGCATCTGGCAAGGCTCCAGGTAAGGATGGGATTCCAATAGAGGTTATCAGGAGTGGGCAAGACACACTCACTATACAGATCCACCAGCTAATAGAGCTATGCTGGCGTGAAGGACAAGTCCCACAGGATTTCAAAGATTCAAGCATCATAACACTGTACAAGAACAAGGGCGATCGGAGCGACTGCAACAACTATAGGGGTATCTCACTTCTGTGTATTGTTGGAAAAGTATTTGCCAGAATTGTTCTGCGCAGACTTCAAGTCCTAGGAGATCAAGTCTACCCCGAATCACAGTGTGGCTTTCGACAGAACCGGTCTACCACTGATATGATATTCTCATTGCGACAAATGCAAGAAAAATGCCGTGAACAGAATCAACCACTGTTTATTGCCTTCATCGACCTCACAAAGGCATTTGATTTGGTCAGTCGTGAGGGTCTGTTCAAGGCACTAAAGAAGATTGACTGCCCACCAACTCTTCTGTCCATTGTGGAATCGTTCCACACAGGCATGAAGGGTATAATCAAGTTTGATGGTGCAACTTCTGAAGAATTTGAAATCAAGAGTGGAGTTAAGCAAGGTTGTGTACTAGCTCCCACCCTCTTTGGAATATACTTTTCACTTCTACTGAAATATGCATTTCGTGATCAGGATGGTGGTATATACATTCACTCACGCTCAGATGGCGGCCTCTACAATGCTCAGAGATTGAAGGCTAAGACCAAAATTAGGAGGGTACTGATCAGAGAGTTGCTTTTTGCAGATGATGCTGCAGTTACGACCCACTCTGAGGAAGAATTGCAATGTCTACTATCTGCATTCTCCAATGCTTGTTCTGAATTTGGTTTAACAATTAGCAAAAAGAAGACACAGATTATGTCACAAGGTGCACATGGGGTACCATCAATCTTTATTGACGACGCCGAACTAGAGATAGTAGACCATTTTACATATCTAGGATCAGTGGTAAATAGCAAATTATCCAGAGATCAGGAAATCAACATCCGGATTGGTAAGGCAGCAACAACAATGAACAGGTTAAGAAAAAGAGTCTGGGAGAACAGGAAGCTTACTGCCAAAACAAAAGTCCTTGTCTATCATACCTGTGTCCTTAGTACTCTTCTCTATGGCAGTGAAACCTGGACAACTTACTCACACCAAGAGAACAATTTAAACAGCTTTCATATGCGGTGTCTGCGAAGAATTCTTGGTATTAAGTGGCAAGACAAAATCACAAATACTGAAGTATTGGAAAGATCAGGTTGTGTGACAGTTTATTCCATGCTCAGTCTTCGTAGACTTAGATGGATAGGACATCTTAGGAGGATGGATGATGGTAGAATACCAAAGGATATCTTTTTTGGTGAATTACAGATGGGTAAGAGATCTCAGGGTCGGTCTCTACTACGATACAAAGATGTGTGTAAGCGGGACATGATTGATACAGGCATTGATAATGCACATTGGGAGCAAGTCGCCGCTGAACGTGTTGCATGGAGGGCAAATATCAGAAATGGAATAAAGTCAAAGGAGAAAATTATTGCAGAAAAGTCACACTCCAAGCGTTTGAGACGTAAGATGGTGCATGATGGTGGAAATGACCACGTGTTCACATGCACCCACTGTGAACGGACATTTACAGCGCAAATTGGCCTTATCAGTCACACTCGCTACCGCCATAGTTAAAAGTTATTATGCCTTTTTAAAGCACAAACTATCGTCTGTCAAGACGGCAAGGTGCCAATGATGATGATGTAAATAATAGTGTACTCATGTAAATATTAGCATACTGATGTAATTATTAGCGTACTGATGTAAATATTAGTGTACTGATGAAAATATTAGTGTACTCATGTACATATTAGTGTACTCATGTAAATATTAGTGTACTGATGTAAATATTAGTGTACTGATGTAAATATTAGTGTACTGATGTAATTATTAGTTTACTGATGTAATTATTAGTGTTTTTTTTTTTAGCATATCCTTTATAGGACTTAGCTGTCAATACCAGCATCTTTCAGCTGTATGTTGATCTCTTGGCAAGATTACGCTCAGTAGTTTGCCATTGCTTTCTGAGCGGCCGGCTCAGTATCCCGCAAGTCACGAGCGGGGGTCGAACCGCCTCAGCTCTCGCTCCGCTACGAGACTCTGCGTGATAAACGGGATTACAGAGAGAAAGTGTTGTAACCCCACAGCCAGAGAGACCGGCAATTATTAGTGTACTCATGTAAATATTAGTGTACTGATGTAAATATTAGTGTACAGATGTAAATATTAGTGTACTGATGTAACTATTATTGTACTGATGTAAATATTATTGTACTCATGTAAATATTATTGTACTGATGTAAATATTAGTGTACTGATGTAAATATTATTGTACTGATGTAAATATTATTGTACTGATGTAAATATTAGTGTACTGATGTAACTATTATTGTACTGATGTAAATATTATTGTACTGATGTGGATATTAGTGTACTTATATAAATATACATTATTCCATGCTCAGTCTTCGTAGACTTAGATGGATAGGACATCTTAGGAGGATGGATGATGATAGAATGCCAAAGGACATCTTTTTTTGGTGAATTACAGATGGGTAAGAGATCTCAGGGTCGGCCTCTACTACGATACAAAGATGTGTGTAAGCGGGACATGATTGATGCAGGCATTGATAATGCACATTGGGAGCAAGACTCTGCTGAACGTGTTGCATGGAGGGCAAACATCAGAAATGGAATAAAGACAAAGGAGAAAATTATTGCAGATAAGTCACACATCGAGCGTGTGAGACGTATGATGGTGCATGATGGTGGAAATGACCACGTGTTCACATGCACCCACTGTGAACGAACATTTACAACGCGAATTGGCCTTATCAGTCACATTCGCTACCGCCATGGGTAAAAGTTATTATGCCTTTTTGAAGCACAAACTATCGTCTGTCAAGACGGCAAGGTGCCAATGAATGATATATAAATATTAGTGTACTCATTTGGATATTAGTGTACTGATGTGGATATTAGTGTGCTGATGTAAATATTAGTGTACTGATGTAAATATTAGTGTACTGATGTAAATATTAGTGCACTGGTGTAAATATTAGTGCACTGGTGTAAATATTAGTGTACTGGTGTGGATATCAGTGTACTGAATTAGATAATAGTGTGGTGTTGTAGATAATAGTGTACTGAAGTAAATATTAGTGTACTGATGTAGATATTAGTGTACTGATGTAAATATTAGTGTACTGAAGTAAATATTAGTGTACTGATGTAGATATTAGTGTACTGATGTAAATATTAGTGTACTGATGTAAATATTACTGTACTGATGTATATATTAGTGTACTGATGTGGATGTTAGTGTACTGATGTAAATATTAGTGCACTGATGTAAATATTAGTGTACTGATGTGAATATAAGTCTACTGATGTAAATATTAGTGTACTGATGTGGATATTAGTGTACTGATATGGATATTAGTGTACAAATGTGGATATAGTGTACTAATGTAAATATTAGAATACTGATGTAAATATTAGTGTACTGATGCAAATATTAGTGTAAATCAATCATGTGCCATTCCGGAAAGCGTGGGCGGTCATGACTCGTCATTTCACTCGATCACCAGCGTCGTGGATCAGCTCAGTGTTCCTGTCTCGTTCATGCCATGTGGCCAAGCCATCCAGGTTTTTTCCTCTCGGTCTTGCTCTTGGTCTGTTCCCTTCGATCTCGCCAGTTGTCACTAAGTTCTCCAGTCCATTTCTTCTCATAACATGTCCGAAAAGTTTTGACTGTCTACATCTAATTTCTCTAATCAATTTACGAGTTTCATTTGTCTCCTGTAATACTTGGTCATTGGTTTTTCTATCTGTCCGTGGTATCCTTTGCATTTTCCTCAGAAACCACATTCCTGCAGCGATCAGATGTTTTTCAGCTTGACTGCACATTGTGCAAATTTCACATCCATACAAAAGAACAGGCTCTATGTATCCCAATACTCTTTTTCTCGTTTCAATTGACATCTTTTCATTGGTGAGAATGTTTTTCATCTTGTTAAAGGCTACTTTCGCCATGGCGATTCTTGTTCTAATCGCTTCAAGGCATCTCCCATAAGATTTTATTATTATATTAGTGTACTGATGTAAATATTAGTGTTCTGATGTAAATATTAGTGTACTGATGTAAATATTAGTGTACTGATGTAGATATTAGTGTACTGATGTAAATATTAGTGTATTGATGTAAATATTAGTGTACTGATGTGAATATAAGTCTACTAATGTAAATATTAGTGTACTGATGTAAATATTAGTGTATTGATGTGGATATTAGTGTACGGATGTAAATATTCGTGTACTGATGTAAATATTAGTGTACTGATGTGAATATAAGTCTACTGATGTAAATATTAGTGCACTGATGTAAATAGTTAGTGTACTGGTGTGGATATTAGTGTACTGAATTAGATATTAGTGTGGTGTTGTAGATAAAAGTGTCCTTGTTTAAATAGTAATGTGCAAGTGTAGATATTGATGTGCTGGTGTAGTTGTTGTTGGGTTCGATTACCAATACACCTATTGGAAATGTGTTCGCCAATGGTGTAGGTTGATATGTTCCTCGTACAGCGCAGCTCTGCAGTCTTCACACCTCATGAAATGGGTCTCATTTAATATTAATATTTGTTCATACGTTGAGAACATCTGAGAATTTTACAGCTAGACAGCCGTGATTCTGGATCTCACGTGGCAAACGAACTACGGGAATTAACGATGGGGGCGGACTGAGTGCAGTGATATCGGTTCTTAGCTGAACTCAACGAAATAAAGGAAGACCTTAAAATACACAGAGAAGATATTTAAAGGCAGGAATGAATTATGTGGGGAAAAGCATTCATGGAGCTGCATGAAATATCAAAATATAGGATGGCTTTGAGTTTAAAATGGTTTATGGGCAAGATACCAGACTTAAGTACACGAGAGTGTATCCCATATAGCTCGGTCTCTTTCCTCAAAGGGTCTGCCGAAAGCGTCACGCAGAGCACGGACTCCGTAGCTCCAGCGATGACCCCCAAGAGTCCCCGAAAAAATTTCACTCGTCAACCGATTGACGGAGTTTGGAGAAGAAGCCACAACCTTCGAGAACGAGGCAGACGGTTTAACCACTTCGGAGGAGCCCCGAAAGCTTGGAGAGATTCGGTTTAGGGCCTGTTCCTCCAATGGGGGTAACAGGCGAGAAATAAAGGGGGCGAGACAGACAGACAGACAGACAGACAGACAGACAGACAGGCAGGCAGGCAGACAGGCAGGCAGACAGGCAGGCAGGCAGGCAGGCAGGCAGACAGGCAGGCAGGCAGGCAGACAGACAGACAGACAGACAGACAGACAGTATAGCATTCATATAGTTCTAACACATTACTCATGGAGAAAAATACTCATGGGGCTATCTTGATATTGATTGTATATACTAGTGCAAAATGACATTTTTTTTTAAAAAATCCATTCAGTTTCAGGAGTACCGAATCCAGAAAATTCTGCTCCTCTACATACCTCCTATACTCATCCTTTTTGGGACGTTTGGAAACCTGTTCTCCTTTATCGTTCTACGTCGGAAACCCATGCTCAAGGTCTCATCTTACATGTACTTAGGTGAGTTTTTACAGTGGTCTAATGAACTGGCTGATAGACAGGCCGCTGCAGCTTCTTTGAGCGTGGAACTAGATTATGACAAGACCGAGGTGTTTAAGACTCTGGGATCAAGTGGAATGTATAGCAAAACAGAGAACAACACCAGGAGATTGATTTACCTGGGAGTGAGCATAGGGTTTGGACTTGATTTACCTGGGAGTGAGCACGGGGTTTAGACTCAGTCCGTAGAGAACAATGCAGGCGGACTTTCAGTCAGGTTGCCACAGATACCACTAGCTTGGGACGTCTAGATATTGGAGATGGGGACGAAGTACGTGTGAGATAATGTGGAGTTTTGATTTCATTTTGGATGGTTGGTTGATTGGTTGATCGATTGGTTGGTTGGTTGGTTGGTTGGTTGGTTGGTTGATTGGTTGGTTGTGTGGTTGGTTGGGTGGTTGGTTGGTTGGGTGGTTGGTTGGTGAATCCTGTGGGAAAACTTGGTGTTAACTCCAATGCATTGACATTCGTGTCTATTGGATTCTGGAAAGAGTTTGCATTCAATGAAGTAATCTCGGTGAAAAGACTTCTGTCAGCCAAAGTACTAACTACACGGGGGCGTGTTACAGAACTATCCTTACCCTTTCCCAGCGAAGAAACCAGCGGAGTGTGCGAAACCGGTGAGAGAATGGGAAGAAAGTGTAGGAGGATGGAAGATGGACTACAAGAAACATTCCAGCAATGGAGCACATCGTATATCAAGCACCACACAAAACGGCTACAGTATGTCCACATTTGTTTGCCTTCATTCACGATCAATTATTTTGAAAACTGTCTGTTGCATCGTTATGAAATTTTTCCAGCCGTCTTATATTTACCCCCACCCAAGGAATATGTCTTTGATAGGTCCAAAAACAACTTAAATCATTGAAAGCGGCGACATTCCTTTGATGTTTTGCTTAACAACTAGTGATTTCTCGCTAAAAAAGTTATTTTTACTGTAATGGGGACCTGCAAATTCAGATGACAAACAAAGGCGTATCCGGATTCGTATGGGAGAGGGTGCAATGAAAGAAGTAGCTTACAATAGACAGGGTCGGCTGCATTGCACCGGGTTTTTATCCCATATGGCTCAGTTTCTTTCCGCAGCGCGGAAAGCGTCGCACAAAGCACGAACTCCGTAGCTCCAGCGACGACCCTCGGGAGTGTCCGGGAAAAAATGCACTCTTGAAATGAAGGACGCGGCCCGGAATTGAACATACAACCTTCAATCCATCCTTTCTCCAATAGTCCTCTTCCTCTTTCAACACATGGTCCTGACGTTTTTTCCAGTAACTTTTATCAATATTTAATAGCGCGGACAGACAGACAGACAGACAGACAGACAGACAGACAGAAAGGTAGGTAGTTAGGTAGGTAGGTAGGCAGAAAGGTAGGTGGGTGGGTGGATGGCTGGCTGGCTGGCTGGCTGACTAGGTGGGTCGGTCGGTCGGTCGGTCGGTCGGCCGGCCGGCAGATAGATAGATAGATAGATAGATAGATAGATAGATAGATAGATAGATAGATAGATAGATAGATAGATAGATAGATAAGCAGACTGGCGGGCGGGCGGGTGGGCTGGCGGGCGGGCGGGCAGGCAGGCAGGCAGGCAGGCAGATAGATAGATAGATAGATAGATAGATAGATAGATAGATAGATAGATAGATAGATAGATAGATAGATAGATAGATAGATAGATAGATAGATAGATAGATAGATAGATAAGCAGGCGGGCGGGCGGGCGGACGGACGGACGGACGGAAATCAAATCAAATCAAATCAAATCAAATCAACTTTATTAGGGTCACATATTGGGCGCGCAGGCCCGTCTTACATTCGGCCCTTCCAATCACTCGTCTTTCATTCATCAAGAGCATTATACATTTACATAGGAAGAAAAATAAACATTGTGAAATGAATGTTGCAATCATAAACAAGGCAAATTACCATGTTATGAGGCCCATCTCCCACCTACCCATACATCACCCCACCCACACACACACACCCCCACCTACCCACACACACGCACACCAAGGGACACATACATACCCCACCAACCGACCCATCCCCCTTCCGCAATCCCCCACCCACACACTCTCCCCTCACCTGTTCCCCCAACCAAAACACACTCGCCACCCACATACACATCCTAACCCACACATCCTCTCCCCATCCACACCTCAAGCCACCCATCCCCCAGCCACATCTCCATTGACCACATATTCACCACCCACGCACACAATCCCCCACCAACCCACACATCGCACATCCACTCACACATCCCCAAACCATACACATACATCCCCACCAACTGACATCTCCCTACCCCCCCCACACACACACACATCTCCCTAACCACCCATACATCCCCAATCCACTCACACACACACCCCACCACCCACACATACATCCTCCACCCACCCATACATGCCTTAACCCAATCCCCCACTACACAGTCCCCCACCCGCACATCACATACATCCCCTACCACGCAATACTCCCAACCCACGCACCGCACACACACATATCCCTCACCAACACATCCCACACCCACATACCACCACACATCCCTACCTACACACCACACACATATCCCCACCCACATACCGCACAATATTCCCACCCACACCCACACAGATACCCTTACCCATCCACCCGACATACCCCCACCCACACACCACAAAAATCCCCCATCCACACACACATACCTCACCCACACAATATCCCTAACCAACACACCACACACCTCTCCCCACCCACACACGCATTCCCTACCCGTCAACCAACACACACTCACTCACGCACACATCCTCCACTAAGCACCCACACACCCCCCACCCCAACCAAAAATCTCTCGATCACAATACCCCTACCCACACACATCCTCCACCCACTCACGCATCCCACCCCGATAGATAGATAGATAGATAGATAGATAGATAGATAGATAGATAGATAGATAGATAGATAGATCGATCGATCGATCGATCGATCGATCGATCGATCGATCCCCGCCAGAAGCCGGGTCTTGTCAGCTAGTTTATTTATATAATCACGTTTCATGAAAGAACCCCCATTTGGAGACACCTCTGAATCTTCGCGCTGTTTGATTCAAAACGGAAATCACGTGAAAATTTCAAAATCTGCCGGGACGTCTCTTAGTGAAGCTGTAATACTGTTAAAATCATGGACGTAATATCTAAATCGTAATTAATATACCGCATATAAACTAACTTTGAAATCTGCTGTAAAATCTCCAGAACAAAAACTTTTTTGTTGGGTGGACATAATGATAAGGTTTATACTAAATCTCTTCATTTTACCTCAGATGGTTACTGAGATATTGAATTTTATATTGAGGCAACAAACAAACAAAACACACCATAGCAATGATTACATGTAAACATTTCAGCTAGATAACAGGCCTTGTATCCAACCCACAAAATATTCGTTAATGACTGCGTCGGAATTAGTTTCTGTCAACTTATTTGCTGGGTTGGTTAGTCGTCAGATTATCCTCAATGCTCAAATGACCATTCAGTCCATAAGAGCTTGGATCCCCTAATCAGTATCTTCCTTAGCTTGTAGCGGTCGGCGGCACCAGTGCTGTGTTGGTTCACTATTCTTCTTTGGACTCTTGGATGACGCTGCTGTCTGACTTCATGCTTTGGACTCCTGCATGACGCCTCTGTCTGAATTCATGTCTTTGGACACCCGCATGACGCCTCTGTCTGAATTCATGTCTTTGGACATCCGCATGACGCTGCTGTCTGACTTCATGTCTTTGGACTCCTGCATGACGCTGCTATCTGACTTCATTGTTTAGACTCCTGCATGTCGCTGGTGTCTTACTTCATGTCTCTGGACACCTGCATGTAGCTGCTGTCTAACTTCAAGTCTTTGGATTCCTGCATGACGCTGCTGTATGAATTCATGTCTTTGGACAGCTGCAAGTCACTGCTGTCTAAATTCATGTCTTTGGACACCCGCATGACGCCTCTGTCTGAATTCATGTCTTTGGACTCCTGCATGGCGCTGCTATCTGACTTCATGTCTTTGGACTCCTGCATGACGCTGCTGTATGAATTCATGTCTTTGGACAGCTGCAAGTCACTGTTGTCTGAATTCATGTCTTTGGACTCCTGCATGACGCTGATGTCTGACTTCATGTCTTTGGACATCTGCATGTCGATGCTGTCTTTGGGTTCTAGCATGTCGCTGCTATCTGACTTCATGTCTTTGGACTCCTGCATGTCACTGCTGTGTGACGTCATGTCTTTGGACTCTAGCATTTCACTGCTATCTGACTTCAAGTCTTTGGACTCCTGCATGACGCTGCTGTCTGACTTTAAGTCATTGGGCTCCTGCGTAGCGCTACTGTCTGTCTTCATGTCTTTGGTCTATTGCTTGACGCTGCTGTCTGACTTCATGTCCTTGGACTCCTGCATGTCGCTGCTGTCTGACTTCATGTCTTTGAGCTATTGCTTGACGCTGTTGTCTGACTTCATGTCTGTGGACTCCTTCATGACGCTACTGTCTGACTAAGTCTTCGGACTCCTGCATGACGCTGCTGTCTGACTTCATATCTTTTACTGGGAAGGTCGCCTATACGTGATATTTATTCCTGTTGAGTCACCATAGAGGTCAAAGTATCCGAATGGATCAGATCGCTCGCTCTTAAACTTCAGGTCCTCTGGCGGCTATGTAATAGATCGTTTCCTACACCGGGCAGATGGTTTACTTCTCGTTCAGAAAGCAATGACAAATTACTAATGGTAAAATTGTCCTGGTAAGTCAACCTGGGATTGGTGTTGATCAAAACGTTCTGCAAAGGGCATACAACATTTATATAAGCATCATCATCATATGACATGCCGGTAAGCTTGGGCGGTAATGTTTCGCCATCTCACGCGATCACCAAAGTCGTGGATGAGCTCAGTGTTCTTGTCTCGACCATATCACGTGGCCAAGCCATCCAGATATTTACTTCTCTGTTTTCCCCATGTTTTGTCCCCTCAATCTGCCAGTTGTCACCAAGTTCTCTAGTTTATTTCTTCTCATAACGTGTTCAAAAAATCTTTATCCCCTGCGTCTATTTTCTCTAATCAGTTTACGGGTTTCATTTGTTTCTTGTAGGATGTGGTCATTGATTTTTTTTTGTTTCTCAATTGTATTCTTTGCATTTATATGATATATTCAACGTACGGTCTCTAGCTAGTCAACACATCAAGTACTTTCTTAAGAAAACAGAACGTGCCTGAATCCCGTAGAGAATAACTTATCGGAATGTTATGAATTTGTTTATGTAGAATTTGTCAACATAGAAAAACTAGAATAACTGTTGGAAACTCCATAAGTATGAAGAAATACATTAAGACTGATGGGTAAAATGATATCTAGACGTTTAGTACTATCTGAGGAAATTCATTCAAAATACATTAATATCAAAAAAATTATCATCAACAGAAATCCACTATAAATTAAACGGCATGTCTCCCGGGAAATAAAGTCGCGAAGACAGCAGACATTCAAACATCAGACAGTAGTCGAAGCTGTCAGATCGTCAGGCAAATAATCGGACAGTGGGAATCGGACGGAGAAAGGATGATAAATGGGAAACTTGACGCTCGGTTGGACAATGTTGTTTACGAAACGACATATCAGGCAGAGGGGAGAGATTACGGGATGGGAATTTGTTCTTAAACACGGAAAACAAGACAATAAATTCCATTTCATTAAACCAGCTCAGCGCGGCTGTGCCCGGAACAAGAGCCGAATGGTATTTTTAGAAGTAATAACAGAAGCTCTTGTCAGAGTGGAGGAAATATTTGACACCGGAGAGTGAAACTTAATATAATTATTGTAATGTAAAATTATCTAGACAATATAGAAGAAAATACATATTGAGACTATAAGTCATAAATTATCCTTATTGTAATTCAAAATAACTTTTACACAAACAGAAAAGAGAAATGCTAAAACTATAAACTATAATGCACACATTAGATTTCCAATACCGAAGATCGAAGTCGACCCTGTTGACTTTTAAGCGACTTTTCTTTTTTAAGATCATATCAATGTCTGCGAAGAATACTTGGTATTAAGAGTCAAGACAAAATCACAAATACTGAAATACTGTATTGGAAAGATCGGGTTATGTGACGGTTTGTTCCGTGCTCAGGCTTCGTAGACTTAGATAGATAGGACACAGTAGGATGATGGATGATGGTAGAAAATCAAAGGACATCTTTTTGGTGAATCACAGATGAATAAAAAGGAGTGGCTGGCCTAGTGGCAGGCCTAGTGGCTAGAATGCCAGATTCTCCTTCGGCAGACCCGGGTTCGAGCCTCGGTAAGGCGTGGAGTTTTTTTTTTTTTCTTTTCTGTCGAGAGCAAAATGAAAACTCTAACTTACACAGTTCATGGCGACTGCACTAGCCAGGCGGCCTTAATTCCTCAGACTCAAGACCCACTTTCCATACACTGTAAGGTACTATATTGACAGTAAATGACAGATGGATTAAAAAATATCGGGGTCGGCCTCTACTATGGTACAATGATGTATGCATGCGGGACAAGATTTATGCAGGCATAGATATTGCATCTTGGGAGCAAGTCTCCGCTGATCGCAATGCATGGAGGGCAAATATCGGGAATCGGATAAAGACAAAAGAGAAAAATATTGCAGAGAGGTCACATACTAAGTATGTGAGAAGTCAGATGGTGTGTGATGGTGGAAATCACCACGTTTAGACATGCATCCATTGTGTATGAACATTAATCGCAAGAATTGGTCTGATCAGTCACATTCTCTACTATTGTAGTTGTCGGCATGGCACATGATGATGAAGCCAGAGCTGTGAAACTAACGCAGCCTCAGCCCCAGCAGTAAGATACGCACAAGGGAACCAGCCTTATTCTCATGACGAACAAAGAAGACAAGGTGACCGAAGTAAAAGGACGGGAACCAGTCGTCTCAAAATAAAGCAAAATAAAGTGGACATCTCGTATTGGGACTCCAGCGCCTACAGATTCCGGTATTTCTGTTTTCTGCTCACAGCCCAATCTGTGGCTAAGGGCTTACGGACGCAATTCGCAGTCCCGCATACCGCGTTTGAAACACAGCTGCGGGCGATTTGAAAGCAGACTTCCTTGCGTTGGTCTTCATACAGTGGTATGAGTGCGGTCTTTTTGTTTAGAAGGCAATGGCAAAGTAGTGACCGTAAATTTGCCCAGGAATCACATCATTCTGGGGTTGACTTTGACGTCACATAAAGGATATGCAACAACAACAAAACTCTCTACCTCCCTCGTTACATTGTCTACGGTGTCAGGTAAGTAAGCGAAGGTCTCTTCACAAACTTTTAACATTATTGGGTGTACGGTGATTCAAGTTAGCTGTATATCCTTTACATGACGTTGTAGTCAACCCCAGAACTTTTTGTCTGTTTGTTATCTCTTAGCAAGATTAGGTTCAGTTGTTTGCCATTTCTTTCTGAACGACTGGCACTCATACCATTTTATAAAAACCAATGCAAGGCGGTTTGCTGCCAAATCACTCACAACTGTGTGTCGAATGCGGGATGATGAACTGCGCCCGTAACTCCTTCGCCGCAGAGTACAGTGGTGGCCAGATATTTTGCAAACCAATCGGCACTTGATTGGTGATGTTGTCGTCGCCGCCTCTACTTCCCACAACATTTGAGGGTAGTCATGTTTACACTGGGTCCACGAAGAAGCCCTAGTCAGTATGTAGAGAAATCTGTGTGGGTATACGAATACGTAACCTCAAGACCAGCGTGTCGTATAGACATGCAGACTAATTACCTAAACATATAGTAATCACGTTGTTCTTTCTTTCAGCGTTAGTAAGTAAACATACAGTAATCGCATTGATTCTTTCTTTCAGCATTGAGACTAAGTACCTAAACATATAGTTTTAAAAACCTAATATACAACTTAGTATGCAAAACCTATTATACTAATCATTCTCCTATCTGAGGCAGAATATATCTCCCCTAGCCATCACCACATCAATAAGTCATGTTAGTGAGTCATGTTCATTCATTCATTCATTCATTCATTCAGTAGCATATCTTTTGCAGAGCCTCGCTCCCATAACAACCTTCCTGAAAACCTCTTGATCATAAGCAAGATGTCCTGCGTCCGATACACCAATCTAGAGATCATCCGCCACATCCCTGCACCCATGTTCTCTTTGGCCTTCCTCTTCCTCTCTTCACAGACATATACCCCTCCATTACTGTTCTCTCCAAACTTTCGTGGCGTTTCAAGTGACCAAAATATTTCAATTTTCTTTGTGTTATCGTCTTTAATAGCCAACCTTCTTCAATATTCAGCTCTTGAAGTATGGATGCATTTGTTCTTTTCTTTACCCATGATATTCTTAGAACTCGTCTATAACATTTATATTCAAATGCATTTTATGCGCTTTTCAGCTTGTTTAGTAAGTGTCCAGGTCTCACAGGCGTATGTTGCAATGGGAAAGATGCATGCTCTTAAAAATCTAATTTTTATAGTTCTGTCTATCCCACTCCATAATTTATTCAGCTGTTTTAGTCTTTGAAGAGCGACTGATAGTCGTCGTATAATTTCTTTCACTGTGTCACCGTTGTTGGTAATCAAAGACCCAATATATTCAAAATGTTCCACCACCTCCAATATTTCCTCATTAACATATATTTCTTTCTCCATAGTAGTTTTATCTGTATGCATTATCTTTGTTTTTGCTATGTCAAGATATAAGTTGTGGTTTTCACTATTCACTTGGGTTGAGGCTATTAGGTTTTCTATACCATTCTGTGTTGTGCATAGCACTACTGTATCATCAGCATACCGAATCTCTGGTATGTAATAATCACCGATATTTAGGTCATCATATAGCTCCCTGTTTATATCATCTCTTACATTTCTCATTATATTTTCGGCGTACAGGTTAAACAAATAGGGGGACAGCACACATCACTGACGAACTCCTTGCTTGATGTCAAACCAGTCTGATGTCTCGCCATCTATTCTAACCGCTGCTTGTTGGTCTAGATCAGTGGTTCAGAACGTCATTCCCTCCTTTTGAATTTCCTCCCTATAAATCCCACCACTCTTACACAGTATACATAAAAATGGAAGCTAAATTTAATAACACAATCTAGAACAAGTCTAGACATAAACATAAAACGTGATTTGCGGGTCTACTTACGTTATAAAACGAATTTCATTAAGGCGAGAAGTACAGAACCATACAATTTAGAGGGAAAAACAATATCAAGTAACTGGTTCTTGTATTAATGCGATCTTAAAATAATCTTAATTCCCCCGCTCCCCTGGAAATCCTAAAATTCCCCCCTGGCGAGGGGGGGGGGGGGGGGAAATTCCCCACCGGTTGAGAACCACTGGTCTAGATAGATCATTCTTATGAGTTGTATTACATATGATGGAAAGCCCATATTCCTCATGATTCCCCAAAGTTTATGATGTTGTACACAGTCAAATGCCTTTGAACAATCCACAAAAAATGAGAATAGGTTTACATTAAATTCTCTGCACTTCCCTATTATTAAACGCATGTTGAGAATGCGATCTCTTGTCCCTCTTCCTTGTCTACATCCAGCTTGAACCACATTAATTTCTTCTTCCATTTTCTTACGAAGTCTTCCCATTATGATGTTAGTAGAATTTTACTTGCGTGACTGATCAGGAAAACTGTTCTATAGTTGGTAATTTCAGGTTGCCCTTTTTGGGTATTGGAATGAAGATAGTTCTCTTCCAATCTTTTGGCCAAATACCATATTTCCATATTCTTTACATAATCTTCTTCTTCTTCTTCTTCTTCAGCGTTCCGAGCCATTGAGGTTCTTTGCTGCAGATACAATCCGTCTCCATTCGTCTCTCTGGTTGACCCTCTCTTGCCAGTCGTTGATTCCAAGTGCTTGTAGGTCTGTATATATATTATCTCTCCACCGTATCTTGGTCTACCTCGGGGTCTACGGTCATTTATTTCCTGAGTGTAAGCGAGTTTTGTTTCCATATTATCTTCCATTCTTTCTATATGCCCCAGCCATTGTAGTCTATTAGCCTTCATGATACCAGTGATTAGCGGGGACTTAAACAGATCATAAATGTCTTTGTTACTTCTTCTTTTCCACTCTCCCCTTTGTGTATCCCTAATGGGTCCAAAGATGCGTCTTAAAACTTTGTTCTCAAAGGTTTGTAGCAAGGCTTCGTCTCCTTTCGTTGTACTCCAGGTTTCAGAGCCATACAGCACAACTAGTCTGATCAGTGTTTTGTATATTGTGATCTTGGTGTTACGAGATAGCGCCTTTGATTTTAGTTGATGTTGTAGTACATAGTATATCTTATTTCCAGAATTGATTCTAGTTTGTATTTCTTCCCTTATGATTTGGAGCAGTTGAAGATTGTACCCAGGTATTTGTATGTTTCCGTTCTTTTAATGGTCATATTATCTATTTGTATGTGGCCAGAGTTTTTAGCCATTCCTTCTCTTGAAACTACCATATATTCTGTCTTATCTTGGTTGATAACCAGCCCCATTAGCTGGGCTTTTTTCTTTAAGTGAGTCAATATTTCCAATGTCTTTTGTTCATTTTCCCCTATAATATCTATATCATCTGCATAACCAAGCAGCTTGGATGTTCCTCCAATATCACATTCCTTCTTTACCCTCCTTACAACTTTCTCTAGAGCCAGATTGAAGAGTAGCGGCGATAGTGCATCACCCTGTTTCAAGCCAGATGTTATTTGGAAAGGGTCTGATTTCTTGCCTTTATATGTTACTATATTATAAGTATCTTCCATGCATAGTCTGGTCATGTTGATTAACTTCCTCGGTATTCCAAATTCCCGCATAGCATTCCATAGACTATTCCTATGGACACTATCATAAGCCTTTTTTTTTAAATCCACAAAAATGTTATGGAGATCTCTTTTATATTCCCAATTTTTCTCGGCTATTTGTCGTAAGATAAATATCTGATCTATTGTTGATCTATTTTGTCTAAAACCCGCCTGGTAGTCACCTAATATGTTTTCTGAATATGGTTTTAGTCTATTTAGTAATACTGCGGATAGTATCTTATAGCTTATGGACAGTAGTGATATTCCTCTATAATTTTCACACTGGAACTTGTCTCCTTTCTTAAAGATAGGTATCAATAATGACTCTTTCCAGTCATGAGGTAATTTTTCAGTCCTCCAGATTTTTATTATTAGTTCGTATAGCTTTAGATGTAATTCATGGCCACCCGCCTTTATAAATTCAGCAGCAATTCCATCAGCCCCAGTTGCCTTATTGTTTTTAAGTCGTGTGATTACATATAGGATTTCTTCAAATGCAGGTTCTTAAATTTGTGGTTCACACGTTAGAACCCCTTCTTGTGGGAAAGTGTTACTTGGAGCTTCACAATTTAGTAATTCAACAAAGTATTCTTTCCATGTGTTGCACATTTCCTCATTGGTATTTATCATATTCCCATTTTTGTCTTTTAAACCATATGTGTTGTGTTGGTGCCCTCGTTTCATTGACTTCAGTTCTTTAAAACACTTTCTGGATTCGTTTTTCTGGTGATTAGTTTCCATATCTTTGATTATATTACTCATATATTCTCGCTTCTGCTGTCGAACTATTTTTGTAGCCTCTTTACATTCATTTCTATATTGCTCTTCCTTTTGGATGTTGTTGATGTCATTTAGCCATAGCTGTCTGGCATTCTTTTTCCTAATGACTGCTTCTTCACATTTTGGATTGAACCATCTGTTCTTTCTATGCGTGGTTAACACATCGAGACATTCTTCTGCGGTAGATTGAATGCGTGATAGATTTGTATGCTTTCTTCTCCTCCCGCTTTAATTAGTTCAGCTGGTATCTCATCACATCCAGGTGATTTACCATTCTTCAGGTTCTTTATTGCCTATGCAATTTCATCTAATGAGGGTTCAGGCTCTGTCTTTGTTGTCATTGGCTCATGTATTTCATTCATATCCTCGCTGTCATTCATATCATACATTCCACTGTAGTACTCCTGCCATCTTTCTAGAATTTGTTTAGATTCTGTTCAGGTATTTCCCATCTTGTCACAGATAACATTCAATTGAGGTTGAACATTTCTTGTCAATAGCTTCATTTCTTTAAACATCGTAATCTCTTCCAGTCTTATGATATTGCTCTATTCTGGTACAGCAATCTTGTATATATTGGTTTTTGTCCCTTTCGTGTATTCTTTCTCATTTCTCGAGTTAAAGATTTATACTTCATCTTGCTATTATCGGATTCACCTCCTTTCAGTTTCAGTTCCCTTCGTTTTTTTTTAAAAATTAATTCTAACGTGTCTGATGTAATCCATGGCAGTTGCTTTTTCTTGGTCGGAATTAAATCTTTGGCTTCAGTTATCAAAATATCTCTAGCTTGTATTGCTAGTTCACCAAGTGTCATTTCCTCTTGTACAGACATCAAGACCCCAAAACGATTCCTAACTTCTACGTTTTATGCATCTGGTATTCTTGTGAGATCAAAACGAAGTGGCCTTGGTCCTCGGGTAAGCTTTTAGAGTTTTAATTACAGATCTGCTTCTCATAACTGATGATCTGTATTACAGTCTGCACTTCGTAGGGTTTTTGCAGATGTCATGCTTGATCTCCATCTTCTTTGTATTAAAATATAAACTATCTGATTTTTGGTAATACTGTCCGGGGACTTCCATGTGAAGAGTCTTCTTGGGTGTTGTTTAAAAAGTGTGTTGGCTATCGTTAACTCAGTTTCTGTGCAAAATTAAATTAATTTGTCACCTGCATCATTTCTATTTCCCCAATCCAAATTTTCCTAAAACGTGTCTCTCATTTTCATCTCTTCATGTACCTACTTTTGCATTAAAATCTCCCATTATTATTACTATATCATTATGACCATTCTTATTTAATGTTTCTTGCAGTGTGTTGTAAACAATCTTCATGTTAGTCATGTAGTAATGAATTTTGCACATTTCCCATGCTTTTATAATGTCGATACAGTGGTACCTCGGGTTACGAATGCCTCAGGTCACGAACGATTCGGGTTACGAACAACAACTTGGGAAATAAAAATTTCTCGGGAAACGAACAGTGACTCGGGTTACGAACGAAGGCGAGAGAGAGAGAGAGAGCAAAGTTTAACGTTGGAGACAAACAGACAGAACTATTCTTTCATCTTGAAACGGATTGTCTCTATTTCATTGATTTCAATGTTTCGGGTTACGAACGTTTCGGGTTACGAACCGAGTTCTGGAACGAATTAAGTCCGTAACCCGAGGTACCAATGTGTTGATTTGTTGTGAAAGATTAATCTCATAAGTGATGTATGAATGAACTAAAGTAGGAAATGAGAGAGTTAAGAGGGGCAAAATAGTAAGCGGTCCTGCCTGCCCAATTCTAACCCTTTTGAAAATAAAAGTTCATTCGTATTCGCCTGTTATCTTTCAGCGGTGCTGGCAATTATCGATACCCTGGTGTTATACAACGGCTTGTTACGAATCTGGATCGTGGAGCTGATGAGCTTCGATTACCAAGAGGCGGGAAACTGGATCTGTAAAATGACGGTTGCCTTTGGTTACGTGGCCAGTGACCTGTCGGTCTGGCTGATCATTGCCGTGACGGTGGAGAGGTAGCGCTTGTTTTGTCCTAGTTGTGTCGATTGCAGCGTCACTGTCATCGTCATTATCACCTCCGTTATTAGCATAGTCTTCTTTCTTTCTTTCTTTCTTTCTTTCTTTCTACTCTTTTTCTTTCTTTCTTTCTCTCTATCTGTCTCTTTCTCCCATTCTTTCTTTCTTTCTTTCTTTCTATCTGTCTCTCTCTCCCTTTGTCTCTCTCTCTCTCTCTCTTTCTTTCTACACTCTTTCTGTCTGTCTGTCTGTCTGTCTGTCTGTCTGTCTGTCTGTCTGTCTGTCTGTCTGTCTATCTCCCCCCCCCCTCTCTTTCTTTCTTTCTTCCTATGTAAATGTATAATGCTCTTGATGAACGAAAGACGAGTGATTGGAAGGGCCGAATGTAAGACGGGCCAGCGTGCCCAATTTGTTACCCTTTTAAAATAAAGTTGATTTGATTTGATTTTGATTTTCTTTCTTTCTTTCTTAACTTCTTTTTGGCTAAACTAATTTGGCTAATTTAAACACGGGAATCGTCGCCGGAGCTACGGAGCACGTGCTCTGCGCTTGACACATCCCTCAGTGACCACAACATCCAGCTTAAGAATGGAGGTGGAGGAAGTCACTGCGGCTTTCCGCTGGATGGAAAATACGACACACACACACATCGTGATTGTAACTGACTCAGAAAGCATGCTGACGAGGGTGAGGACGGGCAGGCTTCGTGCGGAGTGGCTTGCTTCGCTTCGGAGGTCACGGGTGACAAGCATCGCCTGGATCTTTTCTCCGGGGCATGCCGGTGTGCTGGGAAATGAACAGGCGGACAGATTGGCTGGCTCTGCAGAACTTGGTGGAGTATTGATACATGACAAGGCAGATGTGGTTGCGGCCTTGTGGGGGCACGTGCACACCTCGGAGGAGCAAATGGATTACCATGGTCTGGCAAGAATGAGACAGCGAGGAGTGACGAGGGGATCTGGCCGACGCTCAACGCTCAGAGGAAAGGCGAGACAGACTTATAATCAGATTGCTACTGGTACTATTAGTGTTGGAACTCTTCGCTGGCTACTGAGGATGGGGACGGAGCACTTATGGGAATGCCCCGAATGCTGTGATGTCGATTCCTAAATCAATCAATCAATCAATCATTTTTAGCTGTCTTACTTTAAGCTTTCTTTCCCACGCCGCTACATATCACTTCTTTTGTCATGTTGATTCTTTCCTATATTTTACTGTGTTGATTTCGTTTTCGCGCTGTTATATTACATTTGCACAACGCAGAAATATCAAGTGTTGTGATGTACTTGAGAAGTCTGCCTTTCTCTCTTCTTTGAATCGTATCGCCTCCTCCTCTTATTATTATTGTTACTATTATATTATTACTATGGTATTATTATTATTATAGTATTCTTACACTGTTGTGGGTGGTGGGTGTTTGTGGGTGGGAGGTGTGTGTTTGTGGATGGGAGATGTGTTTGTGGGTGGGGATATGTGTATGGCTGGGGAGATGTGTGTGTGTGTGTGTGTGTGTGGGTGGGTGGGTGGAGGATGTGCGCTTAATGGATGTGTGATTGGGGGTAGGTGGGTGGAGGGTGTGTGGGTGGATGAGTGTGTGTAGGTTGGGGGTGGGGATGTGTGTGTATGGGCGTGGGATATGTGTGGGGGGGGGGGGAATTGTGTGGATGGGGGATATGTGAAAGTGGGGGATTTGTCGGTGGATGCTAGTTTTGTGTGTGGGTAGGTGCGTGATGTGTGGGTTGGCGGTGATATGTGTGTGTATGTTTGACTGGGAGGTTTGGGGTTTGTGCGTGTGTGGTGGAGGATATGTGGGTGGGTGAGTGTTGATGGGCTATGCGATGAGTGGAGGATATGTGTGTGGGTGGGGAGATGTGTGTAGATGGGTGATGGGTGGGCGGGTGCATGTATGTGTGCCTGGGGGTGTTTGTGGGTGGGTGGGTGATGTGTGGTGGGTGGGACATGTGTGTGTGTGTGTTTGGGGAGATGTGTGTGTGTGTTTGGGGAGATGTGTGTAGGTGGGGGATATGTGTGGGTGTGGGATATATGGGTGGATGGGTGGGAGAATGTATGTGTGCCTGGGGGTGTGGTTGGGTGGGGGATGGATGGATGGGGGATGGGGTGGATGCTTGGGGTATGTGTCTCATAACATGGTAATATGCATTGTTTATGTTTACAACATTCATTTGACAATGTTTTTTTCCTGTGTGAATGTATTATGCATTATTGATGAACGGAAGATGAATGATTGGAAGGGCCGAATGTAAGACGGGCCTGCGTGCCAAATTTGTTACCCTTTGAAAATAAAGTCCGTTCGTTCGTTGTTATTACGATGATGTCTTGCAGACCCACATCAAGTCTACAGATAGAACAACTAATGTCCGCCCACCACCACTGACCAACGGCTACCCATGTTGTCTTTGCAGGTACATTGTGGTGTGTTTTCCCTTCCAGGCCAGCTCCATGTGTAATGTCTCCCGGGCTAGGAAGGTCATCGTGGGCCTCTTCTTGCTCATGCTGGTCATGAATGTCCATTTCCTGTGGACAGCCGAGATTGTCGAGGTCAGCACCTGTCGTCTACACTTTAGCTGTGGTCGTTGTTTACTGCTGCTGCTGCTGCTGCTACTACTACTACTACTACGACGACGACGACGACGACTAAGAAGATGACGACCACTACGACAACGACTACGACGACGACAACTACTGCTGCTGCTTCTATTACTACTATACCGACTGGCTCCTAGCTGTCTTGACAAACGATTGTTCGTAAAATGGAGTAATATTTACAGCATGGGAAGAATTTAGAGACCATGTGTTGCCCGTGCAGCATGATGCCTTTCACAGTCTGCCTAATTAACTCAAGAGGAAAGTTAACATCAATAGTCTAGAACAAGACAAGCTGTAGAAGCTGTCAGATCAGCAAAGTAATGCTCAAACTGTCCGCCTGTCGGAGCTCCCATCCTAGACCAGTTGCCGATCAAGGCTTAGTGCCTGGCCTGACATTTAGTTTTTAGGTTGCATCTCCTCGCACTTGGGTAAGTCTTGTACCCTCCCAATTACGCACTCCTCGCACTTGGTTAAGGCTTGTACCCTCCCAATTACACACTCCTCGCACTTGGGTAAGGCTTGTACCCTCCCAATTACACACTCCTCGCACTTGGTTAAGGCATGTACCCTCCCAATTACGCACTCCTCGCACTTGGTTAAGGCTTGTACCCTCCCAATTACGCACTCCTCGCACTTGGTTAAGGCTTGTACCCTCCCAATTACGCTCTCCTCGCACTTGGGTAAGGCTTGTATCCTCCAAATTACGCACTCCTCGTACTTGCGTAAGGCTTGTACCCTCCCAATTACGCACTCCTTGCACTTGGCTAAGGCTTGTACCCTCCCAATTACGCACTCCTCGCACTTGGCTAATGCTTGTACTCTCCCAATTACGCACTCCTCGCACTTGGGTAAGGCTTGTACCCTCCCAATTACGCACTCCTCGCAAATGGGTAAGGCTTGTACCCTCCCAATTACGCACTCCTCGCACTTGGGTAAGGCTTGTACCCTCCCAATTACGCACTCCTCGCACTTGGGTAAGACTTGTACCCTCCCAATTACGCACTCCTCGCACTTGGTTAAGGCTTGTACCCTCCCAATTACACACTCCTCGCACTTGGGTAAGGCTTGTACCCTCCCAATTACACACTCCTCGCACTTGGGTAAGGCTTGTACCCTCCCAATTACGCACTCCTCGCACTTGGGTAAGGCTTGTACCCTCCCAATTACGCACTCCTCGGACTTGGTTAAGGCTTGTACCCTCCCAATTACGCACTCCTCGCACTTGGTTAAGGCTTGTACCCTCCCAATTACGCTCTCCTCGCACTTGGGTAAGGCTTGTATCCTCCAAATTACGCACTCCTCGTACTTGCGTAAGGCTTGTACCCTCCCAATTACGCACTCCTTGCACTTGGCTAAGGCTTGTACCCTCCCAATTACGCACTCCTCGCACTTGGCTAATGCTTGTACTCTCCCAATTACGCACTCCTCGCACTTGGGTAAGGCTTGTACCCTCCCAATTACGCACTCCTCGCAAATGGGTAAGGCTTGTACCGTCCCAATTACGCACTCCTCGCACTTGGGTAAGGCTTGTACCCTCCCAATTACACACTCCTCGCACTTGGTTAAGGCTTGTACCCTCCCAATTACGCACTCCTCGCACTTCGGTAAGGCTTGTACCCTCCCAATTACACACTCCTCGCACTTGGGTAAGGCTTGTACCCTCCCAATTACACACTCCTCGCACTTGGTTAAGGCATGTACCCTCCCAATTACGCACTCCTCGCACTTGGTTAAGGCTTGTACCCTCCCAATTACGCACTCCTCGCACTTGGTTAAGGCTTGTACCCTCCCAATTACGCTCTCCTCGCACTTGGGTAAGGCTTGTATCCTCCAAATTACGCACTCCTCGTACTTGCGTAAGGCTTGTACCCTCCCAATTACGCACTCCTTGCACTTGGCTAAGGCTTGTACCCTCCCAATTACGCACTCCTCGCACTTGGCTAATGCTTGTACTCTCCCAATTACGCACTCCTCGCACTTGGGTAAGGCTTGTACCCTCCCAATTACGCACTCCTCGCAAATGGGTAAGGCTTGTACCCTCCCAATTACGCACTCCTCGCACTTGGGTAAGGCTTGTACCCTCCCAATTACGCACTCCTCGCACTTGGGTAAGACTTGTACCCTCCCAATTACGCACTCCTCGCACTTGGTTAAGGCTTGTACCCTCCCAATTACACACTCCTCGCACTTGGGTAAGGCTTGTACCCTCCCAATTACACACTCCTCGCACTTGGGTAAGGCTTGTACCCTCCCAATTACGCACTCCTCGCACTTGGGTAAGGCTTGTACCCTCCCAATTACGCACTCCTCGGACTTGGTTAAGGCTTGTACCCTCCCAATTACGCACTCCTCGCACTTGGTTAAGGCTTGTACCCTCCCAATTACGCTCTCCTCGCACTTGGGTAAGGCTTGTATCCTCCAAATTACGCACTCCTCGTACTTGCGTAAGGCTTGTACCCTCCCAATTACGCACTCCTTGCACTTGGCTAAGGCTTGTACCCTCCCAATTACGCACTCCTCGCACTTGGCTAATGCTTGTACTCTCCCAATTACGCACTCCTCGCACTTGGGTAAGGCTTGTACCCTCCCAATTACGCACTCCTCGCAAATGGGTAAGGCTTGTACCGTCCCAATTACGCACTCCTCGCACTTGGTTAAGGCTTGTACCCTCCCAATTACACACTCCTCGCACTTGGTTAAGGCTTGTACCCTCCCAATTACGCACTCCTCGCACTTCGGTAAGGCTTGTACCCTCCCAATTACGCACCTCCGCCCGAAGCCGTTGGTACATTTTGGGGTGCTATATTGGCTGAACGCTGCCCAACATTCGGCGTTAACAGAAAGAAGACAGTACCTTCTACAACAACAACAACAACAACAACAACAACAACAACTACTACTACTACTACTACCACCACCACCACCACCACCACCACCACCACCACCACCACTACCACCAACACCGCTGCAGCTGTAATTGGAGCCGCTTTACTGAAGTGGCTACCACCTTTGTATTCGGGCCCTGTGATCGTGCGTTTGAATTCCTATTGATCCGGATTTCTTATTACATGAACCTGATTTCCCCCCCCCCCTCCCCTCCAAGTAATACAGACTAAAATGTGTTCCAGAAATATGTCCTGCCATGTGACGGCGGCCTGTCCTATCATGTGACGGCGGCCTGTCTTATCATGTGACGGCGGCCTGTCCTATCATGTGACGGCGGCCTGTCCTATCATGTGACGGCGGACTGTCCTATCATGTGACGGCGGCCTGTCCTATCATGTTACGGCGGCCTGTCCTATCATGTGACGGCGGACTGTCCTATCATGTGACGGCGGCCTGTCCTATCATGTGACGGCGGCCTGTCCTATCATGTGACGGCGGCCTTTTATATCATGTGACGGCGGCCTTTTATATCATGTGACGGCGGCCTTTTATATCATGTGACGGCGGCCTTTTATATCATGTGACGGCGGTCTTTTATATCATGTGACGGCGGCCGGTCTGATAGTACCCATCTCCCCCCCCCCCAATCCAGTGCCAGCTAGTCTGTAAAACAGACTTTAAACACAAAAGGATTGGCTTCATTGCGCCGGGTTTTATCCCTTGCTGCTAGGTCTCTTTCCACAAGGCTGTATGCCAAAAGCGTAGCACAAAGCAATAACTCCGTAGCTCCAGCGACTATCCCCAGTAGTCTCCGAGAAAACTGCACTCATGAACCGAAAGACGTGGCCCGGATTTTAACCCACAACCTTCAGAGCGCAAGGCAGACGGATTTAGCATTTCTCCACAAAGACTCCCCATAGCCAGTAAGGCCCAACACGTGTAAAGATAACCCTCCACCAACTGTATTGTGTACGGTATTTGTCTACAAGTTTAGTTTAGTTTAGTTTAGTTTAGTTTAGTTTAGTTTAGTCGACAGATCAACATCACGGCACACGGGTGTAACCCATAAGTGCTCCGTTATACTCCTAACTCAAGTCGAGTCCGGAGAATCTCAGCTCAGTGCACGAACTCCGTAGCACCGGCGAGGATCCTGAAATACTTTGGTTAGATTTTTAACTCGAAATTTGGCCCGGGCAGCACAGTTAGGGTACTCTTTTTCGATTTCCAACTGCCAAGGGATTTTTTACGTGTGCAACAATACACACGGGCGTCCGATCTCACTACCCAGAGACCAGGAGAATTGTATTGTTACTAGAAGCCCACGTGAAAAAATCCCGGCCCTCACCGGGGCTTGAACCCGGAACCTCCAGCACTCGAGGCGAACACCATACCCACTCAGCCCGCCTCCCCCCTTTTTTTGTGCCTAGAAGTGCCTCAGTGGTAAAACCCCGTGCCACAGAGTGTAGTTGGTTAAACAACGTGTGGCTTAACCTTCGCTTTCAGGAGCACGGAGAGACCATGTGCCGAGGAGGGGAGCACTTCAGGCAGCTGGTCGAGGAGGTGTGGCCCTGGGTGGACACCCTCATCTACAGTTTTCTTCCTTTCCTCACCATTACCATTCTGAACGTGTTTATCATCAGAGAGGTAAGACTATCGCTCGCTTTGCGTTGATTTCATTGGTATGAGAGTCGGTCACTCAGAAAGCTATGGCAATAACCCCCTCACACACACACACCCACACACTCACACACTCACACACCCACACACACCCACACATTCACACTCACACACATACACACACACATACACACACATACACACTCACACACTCACTCACACACTCACCCACACACACTCACACACACACACTCACACACACACACACACACACTAAACAATATGCCAGAATCATATTTGCTGAATGTCAGAATCATAATTCCTGAATGCCAGAATATAAACAATATAAAATGACACAAAGTAGTGCAGCTTTACATAACAGAATTACGACACATACAGGACGTTGCGGCGATTAGCCTTCATCAGCAAACAAATACATTCACAAACCCAACATATAGTCAAGGAGATCTCCTGTGGCTACATATTAAGTGAATGCCAGAATAGTATTTCCTGTATGCCAGAATAGTATCTCCTGCATGCCAGAATAATATTTCCAATATGCCAGAATCGTATTTCCAGTATGCCAGAATCGTATAGAAATGCTGTTCTTTGCTATTACCATAGACAACACAATGGGTGAATGGAAGGATGGTTGCTGCTATGGATAGACAGATACACATACATATATATGGGTATATAGGCAGAGAGATAGATAACGTAAACAGACAGACGGATAAATGGATGCATGGATAGATGGACTCTAGTGATAGATAGACAAACAGACGGACAAGCAAGAGCTAAATACATGGACAGACAGAGAGGCAAGAACTAAATACATGGACAGACAGACGAGCAAGAGCTAAATACATAGACAGACAGGCAAGAGCTAAATACATGGACAGAGAGACAGGCAAGAGCTAAATACATAGACAGACAGGCAAGAGCTAAATACATGGACAGACAGATAGGCAAGAGCTAAATACATGGACAGACAGAGAGGCAAGAACTAAATACACGGACAGACAGACGAGCAAGAGCTAAATAATAGACAGACAGGCAAGAGCTAAATACATAGACAGACAGGCAAGAGCTAAATACATGGACAGACAGACAGGCAAGAGCTAGATACATGGACAGACAGATAGGCAAGAGCTAGATACATGGACAGACAGACAAGCAAGAGCTAAATACATAGACAGACAGGCAAGAGCTAAATACATGGACAGACAGATAGGCAAGAGCTAAATACATGGACAGACAGAGAGGCAAGAACTAAATACACGGACAGACAGATGAGCAAGAGCTAAATACATAGACAGACAGGCAAGAGCTAAATACATAGACAGACAGGCAAGAGCTAAATACATGGACAGACAGACAGGCAAGAGCTAGATACATGGACAGACAGATAGGCAAGAGCTAGATACATGGACAGACAGACAAGCAAGAGCTAAATACATAGACAGACAGGCAAGAGCTAAATACATGGACAGACAAACAGGCACGAGCTAGATACATGGACAGACAGAAAGAGATAGATACATGGACAGACAGACAGGCAAGAGCTAAATACATGGACAGACAGACAGGCAAGAGCTAGATACATGGACAGACAGATAGGCAAGAGCTAGATACATGGACAGACAGACAAGCAAGAGCTAAATACATAGACAGACAGGCAAGAGCTAAATACATGGACAGACAAACAGGCACGAGCTAGATACATGGACAGACAGAAAGAGATAGATACATGGACAGACAGACAGGCAAGAGGTAGATACATGAATAGACAGACAGACAAGAGCTAGATACATTGACAGACAGATAGGCAAGAGCTAGATACATTGACAGACAGATAGACAAGAGCTAGATACATTGAGAGACAGACAGGCAAGAGCTAGATACATTGACAGACAGACAGGCAAGAGCTAGATACATTGACAGACAGATAGACAAGAGCTAGATACATTGACAGACAGACAGGCAAAAGCTAGATACATTGACAGACAGACAGGCAAAAGCTAGATACATTGACAGACAGACAGGCAAGAGATAGATACATTGACAGACAGACAGGCAAGAGCTAGATACATTGACAGACAGATAGGCAAGAACTAAATACATGGACAGACAGATAGGCAAGAACTAAATACATGGACAGACAGATAGGCAAGAGCTAGATACATTGACAGACAGACAGGCAAAAGATAGATACATTGACAGACAGATAGGCAAGAACTAAATACATGGACAGACAGACAGGCAAGAGATAGATACATTGACAGACAGACAAGAGATAGATACACGGACAGACAGACAGACAAGATCTAGATACATGGACAGACAGACAAGCAAGAGCTAAATACATGGACAGACAGACAGGCAAGAGATAGATACATTGACAGACAGACAGACAAGAGATAGATACATGGACAGACAGACAGACAACAGCAAGATACATTGACATATAAACAGGCAAGAGCTAAATACATAGACAGACAGACAGGCAAGAGCTAGACACATTGACAGACAGACAAGAGATAGATACATGGACAGACAGACAGACAAGAGATAGATACATTGACATATAGACAGGCAAGAGCTAGGTACATGGACAGACAGATAGGCAAGTCCTAAATACATGGACAGACAGACAGGCAAGAGATAGATACATTGACAGTTAGACAGACAAGAGATAGATACATTGACAGACAGATAGGCAAGAGCTAGATACATTGACAGATAGACAGGAAAGAGCTAGATACATTGACAGACAGACAAGACATAGATGGGGGGGGGGGGCGTAAATGGATAGACGGACGGACGGACGGACAAACAGACAGACAGACAGACAGACAAAGGGAGAACTACACCAACACACGCCCACTAAAGAGAGCACTTCATTACAGGTGGCAGGGGCTCACTCCAACAGAGCTCGCCTGGCGGCCTCAGAGTCGGAGACGACATGCATACCCCCCGGGAGCACCAACACAGCCAGCGGCGGTCCGGCCGTGAGACGAAGCAACACGTGCGAAGGAACCCGCCTAACGGCGCTGCTGCTGACAGTATCCTTCACCTTCCTGCTTCTGACCTTGCCCAATAACATTGCCCTTATTGTGTCTCGGTTCTGGAACCAGAAGTACGAGAGGAAAGCGGACCAGGTCAGTCCATCTTTGATTGTTTCACTGCTTCAATGTAGTTAACCTGAGAAGTGGAGGAAACAGGCAGTCGCGGTAGCGTAGTTCCTAGACGCTCACTTGATGGTCAAGGGTTTGAATCCGCAGCTGGGCTGATTTAAATTGACCGGGTCTTCCAGATTGACCCAGCTTAAAGTGTATACCAGGAGATGTCTTGGGAAGACAAAGCGGATGGTAGGATACTGACCACATCACACACCGAGTGCTTTATTTTTTGTATATCCTATTTACAGGACATTGCAGTCAACACCAGCATTTTTCAGCTGCTGTTGGTGTCTTGGCAAGTTTTACGTTCAGTAGTTTGCCTTTGCTTTCTGAACGACTGGCTCACGTACCTTTCCATAAGAAACAAACGCGGCGCGATCCACTGCTGAATCTCGCGTAGCTGTGTTTCGTGTGTGAGTATACGGGATTACGACCAGCGTCCTTAACACTCTCGCCAGGGAGACCGGCTGGTGCTGGTTGGTCTATACAAATCCCCCGAGGACATCTGCTTTATCATTCACCAATATACCGCCCAATGGTGCAGACCAGGCCAGTCTGTCCGCCTGCTCGTTTCCCGCCACACCAGCGTGTCCCGGCGGAGTATCCAACATATGTTCTCTATGTTTGATTGCTGCCACTCTGTCCGACGCATGCCTGTCGTTCTCATCTTACTGTGTGAGTTAATTGCTTGTCTTATTGTTCAGCCATTCTGTCCTCTCGGTAATTGCCTGTGGTCAAGGAGTGTTAATACTGTGAAAAACTGGACGTTATTCAGAATGAAGGCATGTAAGTCGTCTTGGGTTGTACCGCGATATTCCCATCAGAACCATGAGTTACCCATATCAGAATTAAGTGACATCTCGATCAGAACTATGAGATACCCCTATGAGATACTCCTATGAGAACTATGAGAAACCCCATCAGAACTATGAGATACCTTCATCAGATCTATGAGATATGTGTTTGGGCTAACATCTGTAATATTGATTATCGCAGCTGCATAGGTGTCAAGGGTCTTTGCATATACTTATGGATAGTAGGCGAATCTATTTGTATCTTCATGGTTTTGTCCTACTCATGGCTGATACTATCGTCCTGTTAAGGTTGAGATTATTGTGGCTCTTCGCTGAGACATACAGGACTGTTCTTGCACTTTGAGATGCCCTGAACAACAGTGATACAAACAGATAATTGCAATCACAGTTCCATAAACAACTTTTATAAGAATACCACATAACACCAACACGAAAGAAACATAAGAAAAACATAAAAAGCGAACGCAAAGAATAAGTCCTTCTAAGGACTAGTCTTTCTAAGGATTGTTTTTGTGCATATCCTTTTTTACAAGACATCGCAGTCAACACCAGCATTTCTGCCGCTGTAATCTCTTGGCAAGTTTACGTTCGGCAGTTTGCCATTGCTTTCTGAACGACCGGCACCGATACCAACGCAAAACCAACGCAACGAGGTCTGCTGCATAATCGAGCGCAGCTGTGTTTCGAACACGGGTATATGGGATTACTAACCGCGACCGCAATACCTTCGCTACGGAGACGGCATTCTGAAGATAATACCCGTAGAAAACAGTCTCGCAGTGAGCCATCTCTGGCAGATGAAAGCACAAGAAGAAAACTGCACGAATATGACTGTATCGGCTACACCCCTAGCTGACGACACAATCAGTAAACCTGCTGCAACAGAGAAATATCATTGGCAAAGAAGGAAAAACAGAAAAAAAATAGCTTAAGAAGCTGGCCTCAAATGTACACAAGGCAACAATATTCGATTGAACGAGGTCCAAGTTTTTTTTTTTTTTTATTCAAGTGAAGTGTGGTACGTTTTCGTATCTACACAAAGTTTCTCATCTTCATTTCAATTGTAATCGTTTGCTTCGTATTTCACAAGTCACATGCCAACTAAACCAACTCTATCGTAGTGATAAAAACTCCGCCGCGGAGCAAACACGGCAGGCGGGCTTCTGATCGTCAGAAGAGGTCCCCCTTCCCCGAATGTTTCGACCCCTTTATCCTCTTAACATGCTCTAGGATCGGGCCCGTCCGGGTCATGACTCCGGGCGTCTTTTCCCTGCCGTGTGAGACGTTCGGTCGATTTCGTTGTCCTTGTTTTTGTGCTTGTCCCTTAGCTGTGAACATTTCCACTCTCAAGCCTCCCCTCCCTCAGTGAGGAGAGTGTGCAGTTTGTGCTTGCCCCTTAGCACCTGTGGTCGGGTTGGGGGGAGGGTGGGGGGGGGGAGGAACTAACTAACTATACTTTCTCTTGGGCCCTTTATCCCTCCTTGGGATATAGGCTCTCAACCAAACCATACAAAGCCTTCCTATATTTTTCTGTCTCCTGCAGATCCCTCCATGTTCTCCCAATATCATTCATCTCTGAAATTCTCTTCTCCGCGTGTTTTATTAGGTTTCTCGCTGTTTCCTTTGTCTTGTGGGTTCCAGACAAGAGAGTGTCTAGTTATATTGTCCTCAGGTTTCCTCAGTGTGTGTCCTATCCAGCGGAAACATCTTTTCCACGCCACTTGGTTCACTGGTCTGTTGTAACAATGCGTGTATACAGAGGATCAACAAGTTCTGCTATGTTGTTTCAAAATAGGCTTTATTTATATATGATGGTCGATACAAAAATCCAAGTACAGAATATATTATGATGTTGTCTTCTCCTCTCTCGTTCATGGTGGTCACTACTCAACAACCCGCTACGTCACGACTTGAGCATCTTTCTTACTGTTCTATATCGATGCTCAAGCGTGCTGTAGTCTTGCACCCCTAAGCTAATACTGATATGATATTCATTCTGCTACACCTCCCTGTCTTTTAAAAGACTTTTCTTCTTCAAAAGTCTTAACTCCTAACCCCTTTATCCTACACCTTCTCTCCTTACCTCCCATAATTTCTCTAAGCCGCCCCAAACTAACTCTATTTTAGGTGAATATTTCCTTCTAATTGTACCACATAGCAAACCACTATGAAATTATATTTCTTCTTCGTTTCTGGCTCTTCATAGTTTCTTTACAATATATATATATATCATAAGAATGGCCCGTATCAATCGTTATCTCACACCTGACATTATGAAATTTCTCATTCACACAGCACGGAGATAGACAGAAAAAAAATGTAAAGAAGGGGTGCGCACCCAAGTATAAGGAAATAGTCAACACAATCACATTTACCTCTCTTGCCAACGAAAAAACTTTTGTACAAAGTTTTTTTAAATATATCTTATGAAATACATCTCTGTTCACTATAAATTAAGTTGATCTAAGTTTTCTTTTATATACTCAACATTTATATTGCCATATTTTGCCATCCACAACCTTGTCCATATTTCACTTATCTCACCATGAACCATGAACCAATGTTCATATTCCATGAACATTTTAAATTAATTAACGCTGTTTTTTCACAGCTCCTACATTTTCCCCCTCACATCCCATGGTACGCCTCTTTGTTTATCTATTCCATATACCCAACCTTCTATGCTGCCATTCACAGCCCCCTTTTTATCTATTCTCTATTAACCAACTATCATATCGTTACTCATAATATGGTATTCAATCCATATATCTTCAATTAATGCTGACTTTAATGCAGCTCCTATTTTAACTTTCCCATAACCATCCCTGGCATATGTTTCTAATGCTTCATAACCATATCAACCTCTTTATGCTGATTATCACAGCAACAGAATATACCCATGAACATATTATTCACAAAGATAGTGTGTCTCTCTACTAGTCCTCAGTAGTTTATTACTATTTTCTGAACGAAGGGTCCTAAATAAAGCCCCATGTATTGCCTTTATTCTAGACAAAACCATGTGAATTAAACTTAACTTAACTAATTTTTAACATATATATATATAAACAAGGTAATTACCATTCAACATACAAGACAATTCACATAAATTATGAGTGAAGCGAAATAAAATCACAACAGGACATCATACCCCCCCCCCCCCCCCCAAGTTTTTATACATCATTTATGTTTCCCCTCATATCAATTAAAGTATTAACTCATTCAAAGAAAAACATATTTTAAAATAATATAACATACATCCTATATATTGTTAGTCTCTTTTATGGACTAACAATAACTAACTTAATTATCTTAATACCTAATTATGTCTATTCTTCAAGACAACTCATTATAAGTATCAATAGAACCCTTTTCTATAACAAATGTGTCATATACATCCTCAAGTATCATTTTCCTTTTTAAATCATGAAATTTATATCTTGCTATCTGCAGTATTTTCTATCAATGTATTTCCTACGTTTCCATTTCTTCAGTAACTCTAAGTTCTTTTGAATAAGTGCTATCTCCACATCAATATCTTCTTCTTCGTATAAAGTATTACTTTCTTCCATACTACTATTTGATTCTGAATTTTCATCCATTTCTTCTTCATCTGTATGTCTATTACTAGCAGCTGCCAATCTTGTTCTTTCTATATCCAATCTAATTTTTTTATCATCGTTTCTTAACGACCTTTCTAATAGGGGTATAAATTCGTCGCTTGATGAATTTTCCCTAATTCTTCTCTGTCTTTTCACTTCTCTTTCTCTCTGTCTCTCTATTCTCCTTTTCGTTGCTTGTCTAGTATTTTTAAATGGGGCACCTATCTCTTCTTCCATAGATTATATGCTATCATAATGACTCTCATTCATATTTTTTTCTTCTATCGTTTTCGGTATTGTCTGTTCTTGAGTATCATCACAAACTGGAGTTGTTATTAATTGACTTTGTGCTGGATCTTTTCTAAGATCTGGGGGTATCGTAGCTCTTCTGACGACTTGTTCATCTAAGTATCCGCTGTCTGAATAATAATTATTATTATAATTATTATTTCCCTTATCATCACTATCTCTTCTTAAGTGCTCTACGTGTGCCCTTGCTATATGTCCCGTGATCTGGTTCTTTATACTGTACGATACATTTCCTAGCTTTTCTAAAATGTAATAACCTGGAACCCAACGAGCATCAAACTTAGAGTTCCTTCTATGCTTCTTATAATAAACTCTATCACCTACTTTGAATTCCTGTAATTTTGTATTCACGTTTCTGTACTTTTTCTGTCTTTCTCTAGCTTTAATTATATTATTCATTAATCTTACATGTGCTTTATGCATTTCTTGTATGATGACCTCTTGAAAGTCTTCCCCCATATATTTACGTCTTGGTTTTAACAGATTATCTATGGGTAGTATTGGCTCTCTTCCGTGTAATAAATAAAATGGTGAAAACCCTGTGCTCTCATTTTGATTTGTACGTATAGCGCTAAGCGCAGGTCCTAGGAATAGATCCCAATCTTTTTCATGTTCATCGACAATCTTTGCTATAATATCGTACAATGTTCTATGTTGTCTTTCGTTCTTAGCATTTGAAGAAGGTCTATAGTGTGAGGTCTTTATTTGTTTTATATTCAAATCTTTCAATAACTTTTCGAATTTCTTATTCACAAATTCTTTACCATTATCCGTGAGTACAATCTGTGGGCAACTAAATCTTGGTACGAATTCCTGTAAAAAAATATTAATGATAGTATCTGCGCTCTTATCTGGGATTGCATAAACTTCCGGCCAAAGACTGTAGACGTCCACCATATGAATTAGATATACGTTCCCTGATAATGTTCTAGGGTGAGGACCTGATATATCTAAACTAACTTTTTGCATTGGAAACTGGGGAATATCTGTATCTTGTAAGGGACATTTAATTGTTTACATATTCCTTAATCTGCATCTTTCACACGTATCGACATATTTACAAGCAGTTTTAAATAAATTCGGCCAATAATATTTATTCGTAAGTGCTTTCACTAATTTATCACGACCGAGATGACCATTCTCATCATGATATGCTTTTAAAACTTCATTTTCCAAATGTTTTTGAATATATTTCCTTAGCTGTTCGTTTCTTTCACTCATGTAATATAACTGTTCATCCTCTTGCAAAACTAAATAATTCTTCTTATACTTATTCTCATCCGTTTCTTTTAATTTCTGTTTTATTTCTAAGACTTTTGGATCTAATTCTTGTTCTTCTTTCATATTAAATTGTGCTAAATGTGGGTCTTCTGCTCTAGGTTCAGACTCTTGATCCGACGGTAAATTCTCAAAATCTTCTCTATTTATTATGGCAGAATCTAATATATTTACTTGCCAGTTTCGGTCGTCTATCTCCGGTTCTCCTTCATCTTCCGTGTTCCCTGATGACTGCGGATACGGGATTCTAGACAATAAATCAGCGCATGTGTTGTTCCTACCTGGTATGTATTCTATTCTTGTATTGTATCCTTGTAGATTCAACGCCCATGTCTGTATTTTCCTGTTCTGCACTGGAGCTTCTAACAAAGATTTTAAAGGCATGTGGTCAGTTATAATGATGAAATTTGCGTTATGTAGATAGTAGTTAAGTTTCTGAAGAGCGTAATGAATAGCATAAGCCTCCTTCTCAATAGTAGACCATTTCCGCTGAGACCTGCTAAGTTTATGAGACAAGAAATAAATTGGCCTTTCATTTTTAACCCCCGGTATTCCAGATTCTTTTCCTTCATATGGTTGAACCAAACACGCTCCTATAGCATTATCTGAAGCATCTGTATATAATATTAACTGTTTATTCAAATCTGGATATGTCAATAGTGGCACTATTGTTAAGCTATGTTTTAAAAACTCGAACGCTTTTTGACATTCATCATCTCACTTAAATCTAGCGTATTTGCCAGTTAAGTTAGTAATAGGCTCTGCTATCTTTGAGAACCCTGGAATGAAACGCCGATAATACCCACAGGTTCCAATAAACGCACGCACTTCTTTTACGTTAGTTGGAGGAGATAATTCTCTAATAATTTTAACCTTATCTTGATCTGGTTTAATTCCGTCTCTATTAATAATATACCCCAAATACTTTGTTTCTGTTTTTAAAAATTCGCATTTACTGAGCTTCAGTTTGACATCATGTATTCTTAATCTGTCGAATACTAATTTTACATGTTTTAAGTGATCATCTACATCCCCTGCTGTATAAATTAAAATGTCATCTATGTATGCCAATGCAAACTTTTGCATACCCTCTAATACTTGATTAATTAATAGCATATAATAAGAGGGCGCCGTACGAACTCCAAAAGGCATTCGTAAGAATTCGTAAGAACCTGCGTGTGTACAAAAAGCACTCTTTTTCTGGGCGTCTGGGGACAAAGGTTTACACCAAAATCCTGATCTTGCATCTAACGTGGTAAAGAAAGTAGACCCTTTAAGTAAACCCAAAATATCGTCAATCACCGGCAATGGGTACGCTAGATTCTTAGTGATTTTGTTCAACGCCCGATAGTCGCAGCAGAATCGATGTGAAGCATCAGCTTTGGTCACGATGACAATCGGAGATGACCATTCCGACTTTGATCTTGTTATTATTCCTGCTTACAGCATGTCTTCTATTGCTTTTTCAACAATTTCTCTATTCCTTAAGTGTGTTCTATACGGTTTCAAACTAATTGGTGGGTGATCTCCAGTATCTATTTCCATCGTAACTGTTTTTGTCCTTCCCAATTCTAAATCATTAATTGCAAATACATCCTGATTCTCTTTTATAAGTTGTTCTACTACTTTCTTATTTTCTGGTGGAGTTTTTAACTGTGCCAACAATTCTTGCTCTCTTGTTATTTTGTCTAGTGAATGTATTTGGGCTGTATTTCTTCTGAATGGATGGATCAATTCATCCTTCTGCACGTTCCCTTTTCTTTCGCGTCCACGTCTGTTATTAATTCTTCCACTAGGAGTTTCTGAATAATTTATTCCCGGCATTTCTACTCTATCTGTTGCTAATATGTCATTAATGTTATGATCTACTTTGGCTATTACAAATCCTCTGTATAATTTAATTTCTCTACCTGTGTTGTTAATAATCATTACTGGAAAAGTTAAGTGTTTATCTAATGATATTATTCCATCCGGAACTTCTAGACCAGGCTCATCAATTACCTCCCTTTGCAATTCAGTGATTCTAACTGTGTGTCCTACTTCATAATACGGATTTCTTTTTACCTTTGCCTGTATCAAATTAACCGTCTGTGGTTTTAACGTCGTAGACATTTTAACTCTAACCAGTGATGAAATGTGCATGTCTTCTTCTAAATCTACGTACACGTCCTTGAATTTTAATATATGTAGATCAAACATAAGTCTTACACCATTTTTTATTAGAAAATCTCTTCCTATAAGCATATTTCTATTTAAATCTTTCACTATATGAAAAAGATGTCTTACGTTGATTCCCCCTAACTTAAAATTCATTATTGTTTGTCCAATTACTTGTAAATTCTGTCCTGTAACAGAGTGAAGATTATTATGAATTCTGAATATTTTGCAATTTCTCATTATTTTGTATAAAAAACTTTCTTTGATCACACTAACCTGAGCTCCCGAATCAATTAATGTACGAACTCTATACTTCCCTATTTCTATTATACATAAGCTGGGATCTGTTTTATTCACTGTGAACTGTTTGATTTCATCAAATTGAGAGCATTCTCTACTCGTCCTGCTATACCTGTTATTAAAATATTCTTTAAATCTTGGGACCTTGTTATTTTCCCTCCTACCACAGGTCCTATTTAATAGGTAGGGCGCCGGTTTTCCTGCGTTCTTGTACTTGTAAAACTTCTGTGTCTCTCTTCAACATTTCTATTTAATCTGCTATTGCCATTTCTACTTTGTGTATTCGACTGGACACGCCTGTTACCACAAAAGCGAAAAACGTGTCCCCGTTGACCACAAGACCAACAGACTATATTTGTGTTATTTGTGTTACCTACCGTCTCACTTGTAGGATATCTCATTTGTCTTCTTTCATCATAAGCATTTCTATTACTACCTTGTAATGTCTGTATACCTCCTCTCCTATTCCATCCGAACCTTGTTTGTCCTATCTCCAAAGGCTCTTCAATCCTATCTTCTCGACTGGTAACTATTTCTCGTCCTACTCTCAACCTAAATCTACGTCTCAAGTTCTCCTCTTGTACTGCTATATCTACAGCTTGTGATAATCTCTCAGGATTTTCCCTCATCAGCTTAAATTTCAGTCCATCTGACTTTATACCGTCTACAAAAATCCCGACCAACATCCGCTCTACCTCTTCTCCTCGTACGTTCTTTCCTAAGAATGCTTCTTCAGCCAGGTTAATCAACCTATCGCTGAATAATTGTACCGTCTCTCCAGTATTTTGTTTTGATTGTCTTAACACCGAAAACGCATGTTGTGGGTCCGTTATTTCAGCGTATTTATGAGCTAAATCGTCCTTGAACTGCTCCCATGTCTCATCTACCCTAGCCTCAAATTTTCTTCTGATATGATCAGAAACCGGTTCTGTTGCTGCCTGATAAGCAAGTTGCATTTTCTCTTCATCTGATGCTGACACCAAATATGCATATTTCTCTATTGAAGTTATCCACTTCTTAAAATCTTTCGCCTGTCCGCTAAATTTAACAATTTCAGCTGCCATTCCTTGTTGTTTCATGACTGTGTTGAGTTTACCTATTACCGTTCCTACCCCAGTCAAAACTTGTGTCAGTGAACCTTGTTCTTCTGCCATGCTGAAATATTTCGCTATACACTTATACAAGCAAATTCACATTTATAACAATTTATCTAAATGATCTTATTTAAATATTTAAATCACATTAAAAATTGTTCTCTTAGCAGTTATACTTAAATTAATTACCGTCGAGCATGTCTTTCCTTGATCCAAGAGAAGCGTGAATTCAGGTACGTTCTTTAAAAATATCCCTTGTCATTTTCCTGTATACTCAAACGTCTGGAGTTCTTATTATTCAGTAGCCATCCAAACGCGACTTCAGTGATGTCCTTCTTCTAGCGTCTCAGGTTTCGTCACTTTCAGCCCCTGGTTGAGCCCCTACCAGACTTGAGCTTTCTCTTCACCCTGAACAGGGCACTTCCAGGCGACGTCTTGAAAACTGGTCTAGCGATAAAGCGACTAGATTTCTAGTCCCTTCTTCAGCAGGTCGGCAACCCAGTTTGCCTAACCACCTCCGAATGTCCCCTATTGAGATGTTCGCTTTTGTTGAAAAACATTCTGACTTGTTAGAATTCAGGATGAGCGAATGCAACGGTATTTTCTCGTGATTTCTAATTGAAGGAGCAATAGAGTTGACTCAAAATAAGCTCTCATTTTTCTTCAGGTTCTCAAAGTCAATTTTAAATGAACATAACAAAAGGAAACAGCTCCTTTAAACCAATTCGAGTTGTTATAGCTGTCTTGAGATTTCTTTGCTAGTATGTAAGTGTGTGACCTTCAACACAAGGTTACTTAACGGCTGAAATAATACAAGTCAAACCTCACAGCAATTCGCCAAACATCACGTTGCTTCAAGTATTTCTGACGAAAAACATCTTGATAAAACTCCACAGTCATAGTCAATCAAATTATGTAGATGGCTCCATTCAAAAATCTTGATGTGTGTAAGTTTAATTTAGGTAGTCTGAAAAACGTTTAAATTTTGACCTTGATTCACTTATAGTTGGTCCGATTTTGAACTTTTTTTTTCTTTTATTTAATGAATGTCTAAAATATCGTTCATACCTGAACAAATTGGTTAGTCCAGTTTAGTATGCGGCATGTTGACTACTTTCATACTTCACGTTGTTCACGCGACCTTCAAGTAAAAAATCCTGTATGCGGCGCCATTAGGTTAGGAGTTAAGACTTTTGAAGAAGAAATGTCTTTTAAAAGACAGGGAGGTGTAGCAGAATGAATATCATATCAGTATTAGCTTAGGGGTGCAAGACTACAGCACGCTTGAGCATCGATATAGAACAGTAAGAAAGATGCTCAAGCGTGCTGTAGTCTTGCACCCCTAAGCTAATACTGATATGATATTCATTCTGCTACACTGTGTTTAGTTCTCTCCATGAGCTCTATATTGGTGATTCTGTTATACCACTTTATTCCAACTATTCTGCGCAGGCACCAATTAGTGAATGTTTATAAGTAATTGTTTTAGTTTTTCGCCGTGTTTCTGGCCCATACAATAGCACCGATTTAACACTGGAGTTAAACATTCTGCTATGTTTCTTCTTCTTCTGCTTTAGCGTTCATCTGTAGTGGGTTTTTTTTTTTCTTTCCAGGCGTAATTGCATTGTGTCAAGTTTATTTGCGCCCTTAGGCCGACATATCCGACTTCTGCAGGTTGACCGAGTTAACCTTCCCGGGTTCTGCTAAATTTAATTTCCTTATATTTCCACAAATTTCCCATTGTTATAAAAGCTCCTTTTTTCTTATTTTAGTATCTCAATAATTCCTGAAAGTTCCCTCCAATTCATTATACTAACCTTCCTATACTATCCCAACTGTCTGTCTCGCTAGGGCCGGATAGCTACACTTCTAGAGGGACCTCAAGATGTTGCGAGATGTACATCACAACCTCAAGGTCGCCAAATGATAATCTTTGTGCTAGTCGACCTGGTTCAGCCCGAGATGTCATATGATTCACATGACCTCCGTGCTCCACATCCCAGGCTATCTGTGTTCCTGTCCAGTCATTGCTGCCATGATCGCAAGTATAGCATAGAGAGGGAGATGACCAGAGCTGCTGCCAGCCAGTCTGATGGTAGCATGTGGTTGTAGAGATCAATTGGAATCGTTGAGACATTGTCCAACCAAAGGTCAAGGAAAACATCACACTAGATGACGTAGTCAGTGAGATCACACTAACAGGAAGAAGAATCTCCATGAAAAAAAGTTGCCTTTTACAAACAAGGTTTCAAAACAACGAATACAACAAAGTTGTCAAATACATTGAGAAAAAGAGTTATAGTGTTATATAAATCATACTGTTCTGTGCGTGTTTTTAAAATATGAACAGTATCAATGTAACAGTATGCACACGAACACATTTGTTATCTACAAGAACCCACGTCTACTAATCTGTTGTCCACCATAATCCACACGTACTAATATAATTTATATCAGAATCCACACGTACTAATCTGTTGGATCAGAAAACACACGTACTAATCTGTTGTATATCAGAATCAACAAGTACTAATCTATTGTACACCATAATTCACACGTACTAATCTGTTGTATATCAGAATCAACAAGTACTAATCTATTGTTCCCCATAATCCACACGTACTGTCTGGATGTCTGGCTTTGTCTGTCTGTCTATCTATCTATCTATCTATCTATCTATCTATCTATCTATCTATCTATCTATCTATCTATCTATCTATCTATCTATCTATCTATCTATCTATCTATCTATCTATCTATCTATCTATCTATCTATCTATCTATCTATCTATCTGTCTGTCCGTCCATCCGTCCGTCCGTCGGACTGCCTGTCTGTCTGTCACATAATCATTCATCCATCCATCCAGTCATATATCTATCTACCCAGTCATCCATCCATCCACCCAGTCACCCATCCATCCAGTCATCCATCATCCATGCAGTCATCCACCCATGCATCCATCCTGTAACCCATCCAGTCATCCATCATCCATGCAATCATCCAACCATCCATCCAGCCATCCATCCAGCCATCCATCCATCCACTCAGTCATCCATCCATCCACACAATCATCCATCCATCCAGTCAGTCATCCATCCATCCATTCAGTCATCCATCCATCCACCCAATCATCCATCCATCCACCCAGTCAGTCAGCCATCCATCCACCCAGTCAGCCATTCATCCATCCACCTCGTGATCCATCCATCCACCCAGTCATCCATCCATCCACCCAGTCATCCATCCATCCGCCCAGTCATCCATCCATCCACCCAGTTATCCATCCATCCACATAGTCAGTCATCCATCCATCCACCCAGTCATCCATCCATCCACCCAGTCAGTCATCTATCCATCCACCCAGTCATCCATCCATCCACCCAGGCATCCATCCATCCACCCAGTCATCTATCTATCCACCCAGTCAGTCATCCATCCGTCCACCCAGTCAGTCATCGATTCATCCACCCAGTCATCCATCCATCCAACCAGGCATCCATCCATCCACAAAGTCATCCATCCATCCACCCAGACTGTCATCCATCCACCGAGTCAGTCATCCATCCATCCACCCAGTCATCCATCCATCCACCCAGTCAGTCAACCATCAGTCCACCCAGTCATCCATCCATCCTCCCAGTCATCCATCCATCCATCCAGTCAGTCATCCATCTATCTACCCAGTCATCCGGCCATCCACCCAGTCAGTCATCCATCCTTCCACCCAATCAGTCATCCATCCTTCCACCCAGTAAGTCATCCATCCATCCACCCAGTCATCCATCCATCCACCCAGGCATCCATCCACCCAGTCATCCATCCATCACCCAATCAATCACCCATCTATCCATCCACCCAGTCAGTCATCCATCCATCCACCCAGTCATTCATCCATCCACCCAGTCATTCATCCATCCACCCAGTCATCCATCCATCCACCCAGTCATCCACCCAGTCATCCATCCATCCACCTCGTCATCCAACCATCCACCTATCCATCCATCCATCCACCCAGTCATCCATCTATCCACCCAGTCATCAATTCATCCAGAAAGTCAGTCATCCATCCATCCAACCATCTATCCATCCAGTCATCCATCCATCCATCCAACAATCTATCCATTCATCCATCCATATGTCTGTCTGTCTGTCTATACAGCTGTATGTCTTTCTCAGTGTCTGTCTCCCACCTGCTATATATATATATACATGTTTCTCGTTGATTGTTGTCTGTCTGGTCAGTTTCTACCTCCATCCCAACTGAGTGTGCTGATGGGAAAATTAAACACAATTAAACAAGATGCTACAACGCGCTTAGTACCCCTCTGTCTGTGGTAACAATCGTGTCTTAAAGCTATATTATCTGGTCCACAGATGACCTTCCAAGAGAGGAGAATGGCAATGCAAGGCATGGCCCAGTTCAAACTCGTCATGACCATCGCGGAGCTGCTCATGTACACCAATCATTCCATCAACTTCTTCCTGTACTGCGCCACGGGAAACAAGTTTCGGCAGCAGGTCCTGGACCTCCTGAGGTGCCTTCAGCGTCGCGGACATCACCAGGCTCCAGCCGAGAACACCATCACATCCTACTCCGTGAGGAAGACATCTCAGTCCTGGTGCAGCGAGATGACCTTAGCCAAACTGGCTGCTCGCAGAAAGAGCAGCTGTGTCAGCAGCGAGGATGCTGACAAAAATGTGGACAATGATGTCCTGTTAGAAGGACAGTCGCAGATGGGAGTAAAACCAAACGGCAGCTATACGGCTCGGAATGTCAACCCGACCAGACATCCTCAAGATACGACTACTTACAATGGCAATCAGATTTTAAATAGAACAGATTGCAATGGGGCGTCAGCTTGCATGAAGAAATCCTTCAAAGAGTACGATATGGCAAATACGACATCTTCAAAACCTTGCTATAATCACACAGATAAGGATGCGGAATACGTTCAGCTTCAGTACAGCACGGACAAACATTGCGGAAACAAAACCCAGCAAAGGAAAAGTATTCTTCGTAACTGGATCTCGCGTAAAATTTACCAAAGTAACAAGAAGCATAAACATGTGTTACATTCTGAACGAGGTCGTTTAGGCTCTGATTGTGCTATACATTTGAAAGATAAAGAATATTTCCTTCTGAGACCTACAGTACGCTGGTGCGAGTCGACAATGAAATGCTGAATCTTCGTCCTAGCGAGATGACTCTTATGCTTCAGTAAGATTTTTTCGCACGCACGTTTGAGATATGCGGTGTGCAGTTGTGTTTCTCTATTAATATCACAGAGTTCCCTTGAACTGGCTCACATGTTTCAGCAAATTTAAGTCACCCACTTCAGATGGATAATAAAGCCTTCTTAGGGAGATCCAATAAAGTATAATGATATTATTTGCAACCACTAATACTACAGTGTTTACTGGTGAACAATTGCTACTTGCATGCAGCTGCAAACGTATTGACTGACTGCTTACGACTGGGAATGTTCATATGTACATTGTTTAAATTCTCATGGAATCCGTAAGGCTATTGAAATGTCAATATGAAATATAAACAGTTAGGTATATGTAGCGCATGCGAAAAGATGAGACATACTAAACAGAAACACATTGTACATACCTTACAGTAGACTCCATAAAGGTGAAACAGAGTGAAAATACCCCCAAAACAGAAGTAACCAACAAGTATATAATAATAAAGTAATAAAATAAAAATAAGTATTAAAGGACACAACAGACGACAACGTTTAGATTCAAGGAATCTTCTTCAGGGAAAAAACAACACAAATATGTCTAAATAAAGACACACAATTATACAATAGTACGTACGTAAACACAACTCATTTGTTGTCAAGAAGGCACCAATGTCAAAATGAAGTACATTCACAAGCGTTGATCTGAACTTAAAGAAAATAAATAACGGAAGCAAAGGACCCAATAGACAACAAACATTTGAAAGCGACATGAGAACACTGATTCTTTATCAGAGATGATGTACTCTCGGATTGACATGTTCAGGCCCTGGTGTGCCTATCGTTGTCAAAGTTCCTGTTGTCTAGTGTGTTCTCTTAACTGATTCAGTGCCAAGCAAAAAGTAGGTTTTGACCAAACATGGTAAACAATGACATGAACAATTATTATCATGTAAATTAATTGAGCATTAAAATTGCCGAAGATACCACGAAACGAAACAAATAACACGGTGGCGTGTTGCTAAGGTGACGTGTATGGCGATATATTGTCCTTCTGTTCAAATGGGAGGTCATATTTGGCGATATATTCGGCACTGGATCAGTTACGTCTGTTTTTTTTTTTTTTTTTAACTATATCTTACATGAGTCCTGTCATAACTTAAATCTACTCCGCGAAATTAGCATGTCCGGGTAGTACAAATGACCAGAATGTTTTAAGTGAATCAATCACTTATGTGCCATCTCCGCAATGAAGGTTGGCTGCAATAGATCTCCAACACTGTCAGTCTCTCGCCTTGACTTTACATTCTGTCAGACTGATCTTTGTCCACCTCTTGATGTTATCTTCCTACTTGTATCGTTGTCTACCTCTAGCTCACTTGTCCTCAACCATGCCCCCCTCTCCCCCTCCCCCCCCCCAGCATGGTTATTTATAAGAGTGAATTGTCTGTTAACATGACCGAAATATTTCACTTGTCTCTTTTTTATTTCTGTCATCAACTCTCTTTTCATTCCCAGTTTTTCTAGAACCGCTGTATTTGATTGTTTCTGTTTCCCTGAAATACGACATATTCTTCTTTATATCCACATCCTCATGGCATCTATTCGACTTTCTAGTTGCTTGTTCAATTTCCAGGCTTACGCGCCATATAGTAGCATTGAATATACGTAGCATTTGACAATTCTCATTTTTAATGCGTTGTTAATCTCTTTAGATGTTAATACTGATTTCATGCTATTGAAAGAATTGTTGGTCATTCCTATTCTCTTTTGATTTCTGTTTCACTTCTGCCATCATCTATTATTGCATGTCCAAGATAGGAGAAACTTGTCACTTGTTCTAGCATCTTCTCCTTTACTGTGATGTTCATTGATGACCTTTCCTTTCTATTGCTAATTATCATAGTTTTCGTCTTTAGGATGTTAATATCTAGGCCAAATTCTGCACTATGCTTATTTACTTGTTCCACTAGGTTCTGTGTTCGCTTTCTGCTATGTTTTAAGTTAGGTACTGTAAATAGCTAGCACTGTGACGAACGCGATTGGCAATCTCACATACCGTGCTTGAAACACGGTTGCAGGCGATGTTTGAAGCAGACGGCCTTAGGCCGGTTTTATGCAATGGGATGAGCATCGGTTGTTCAGAAAGCAATAGCAGATGACACAGTATTGGTGGGGGGTAATGCAAATGATCTACAACAATTGTTGGACATTGTACTAACAGAGGGTACAAAGACAGGATTCTCCTTGAATATAAAGAAAACAGTAACAACGATGATATCAAAGAAAAGGTGACACCAAAATGTTACATAGAAATAGAAGGAACAATTTTTAACCACGTGAATAGTTTTAAATACCTAGGAGCATTTATAACATCAGATGAAGATGATTATAACAGAGATTACGAGCATAATAAGGCAAGCAAAGGCTGCATTTAAGAAAATGAAGAATATCTTAACTAATAAGTCACTATCATTGAATGTAAGAGAGTGCCGAAATGCTATATAGAAGCAGTTTTGATGTATGGCAGTGAATCTAGGAATGTTAATGAACAAATTAGGAAGAACTTGGAAGCAACAGAGATGTGGTTCCTGAGACTAATGTAGCGAATTAATTGAAGTGCCAAAGTAATTAACAATGTCTGTCCAAAAGAGGCTAGTGCAGTGGTTCTCAACCTTTTTTGGCCCGTGCACCCCTTCACCATATTTTCAGAACGTCATTCCACCCCCTACCCCTTTTCGTATTTCCCCCTATAAATTCCCCCCTGCCGCTACACAGTATACGTAAAAAATGGACACTAAATTTAATAACACATACTAGAACAAGTCTAGAAGTCTACATAAAACCTGATTTGTGGGTCTACTTACGTTATAAAAATGAATTTCAGAAGAGCGAGATGTACAGAACTGTAAAGTATGGAGGGGGAAACAATATCAAGTAATCGGTTCTTGTATTAACGCGATTGATCTTAATTCCGCCCTGGAAATCCTACCCCCCACCCCCAACCCCGGGGTGGGGATTCCCCATCGGTTGAAAACCACAGGGCTAATGAAACTAGAACATTATATACAACAATAACACAGAGACAAACAGCGTTCTTCGGTCATGTGATAAGAAGAGAGGCACTGTAAAACATCGTGACAACTGGAAAGATCGAGGGGAAGAGAGGCAGAGGCAGACCAAGAGAAATTATGCTGTATGGACTGAGACGGTGGCATGGGGGAATATCATCAGCTGAGTTGATCCAGAAGACTAATAAAGACCAAGATCTGTTGAGAGCCATGAAGGCCTACTCCAGCTGGCAGGGCACATGATGATGATGATGATGATGATGATGATGATGATGATGATGATGAATGTAAATAGCCAGCACTGTGGCGAACGCTATTCGCAATCTCACATACCGAGCTTAAAACACGGCTGCAGGCGATGCTTAAAACACGGCTGCAGGCGATTTTGGAAGCAGACGGCCATACACCGGTTTTATGCAATGGTTTGAGCGTCGGTTGTTCAGAAAGCAATAGCAAATTACTCAACGTAAACGTGTTTAGGAAATCAGAAACAGCCATAGATGCTGGACTTGACTACGACGTCCTGTAAAGGACCGAATATTGGAAGTGGTGTTTCAGTGAACACAATAGTGGTTGTGTTGAATCTTCACCAATTTCTCAGAATAGTTGACTGTCGCAGTCAATAACTGATTCTGTCTTGTCAAGTATAGTTTTATAAGATGGTAATCACATTGGCAAATCAGGATTGAAAACTTAATACAATGCAAACCGCTTAAGACGATCTCGGATGTGGCGAATTATTGTTGTGAAGAACAATATTGTACAGTACGTTGTAAGTGCATTACTATATGATTGCACTCTTATAGGAGGAGTTTATGTTAAGAAGAACTACTCCTTTGTTCCAGTGTGAGTTCGCCTGATCAGGTCTGCACTGTTTTCTCATATACTCTCATTTACAAAATGACCTATGTTATCCCGTCAGGGATGTGTGCTGTCCGCCTATTTGTTTAACCTGTACGCCGAAAATATAATGAGAAATATAAGAGATGATATAAACGGGGAGCTACATGATGCCCTAAATATCGGTGGTCATGACATACCAGAGATTCGGTATGCTGATGATACAGTATTGCTATCCACAACACAGACTGGTATAGAAAACCTAATAGCCCCAACCCAATTGAATAGTGAAAATCACAACTTATAACTTAACATAGCAAAAACAAAGACAGTGCATACAGATAAAACTACTATGGAGAAAGAAATATATGTTAATGAGGAGAAATTGGAGGTGGTGGACAATTTTGAATTTCTTGGATCATTGATTACCAACAACGGTGACACAATGAAAGAAATTAAACGACGACTATCAATTGCTCTTCAAAGCCTAAAACAACTGAATAAATTATGGAGTTGGACAGACAGAACTACAAAAATTAGATTTTTAAGAGCATGCATCTTTCCCATTGCAACATACGCCTGTGAGACCTGGACACTTACTAAACAAACTGAACAGCGCATAATTGCCTTTGAATATAAATGTTATAGACTATTTCTAAGAATATCTTGAGTAAAGAAAAGAACATATGCATGCATTCTTCAAGAGCTGAATATTGAAGAAGGTTGGCTATTAAAGACGATAAAACAAAGAAAATTGAAATAGTTTGGTCACTTGAAACGTCACGAAAGTTTGGAGAGAACAATAATGGAGGGGTATATGCCCGGGAAGAGAGGAAGAGGAAGGCCAAAGAGAAGATGGGTGCAGGATGTGGCGGATGATCTCCAGATGTGTGTATCGGACGCGGGACATCTTGCTCATGATCGAAAGGTTTTCCGGAAGGTTGTTATTGCAGCGAGGTTCTGCAAAGGACATGCTACTGAATGAATGAATTAATGAATTAATTAATTAATTAATGTTGTGCACTTAACATCCATCATCCTATTGGACAATGTGTATGAATGCACAACGCAGAAATATCAAGTGTTGTGATTTACTTGAGAAGTCACCCTCAGAGCCATATAACCTTGCTGTAGAAAGCATATGGTCAACCTTTAAACAGGAAAATGACACGTCTTTGAGCTGCTTCAGCATTACCATGAAGGTTGTGTTAGCGTCGATGATGATCCACGTAGCATGCAACCCTACGTATCAGTCAATTACTGACGCTGTAATACCTCACAACGCACGAAGCGTCTGTTCATCCACTATATTCTACCGGCGCCACCTGTTTTTCTCACCATGAACCAGCTATGGAAGGGTGGGTTTTAAAGACTACGGAGGATATTATCATCAGTGCAGCTGAGAAAGGTTTCAAGTAATGCACTCCAGGAATTGTTCCATGAGCTGTGTAAAGGTAATAAAAGATGCATGATTGCGACGTGGAGCGATTTTGAAGTGTATGATCAAATAGCCACTTTTCATGCAATGAGTCATATTTGGTATGTAGTAATAGCACCATAGTTTAGATAAAAATCAGCTGATGGGGGATATGGGAGTATTACGCTGGCCGCCTTGGCTTCCTATAACATTTCATAGTACCTCTTTTAGGCTGGGTCGACTTGGGAGACCAGGTGGATGAAGACAATTCCCAGATTCTAACACATGACCACTGGGCGGGCAGGCGAGCATACT